>JAUJEF010000308.1:0-115000 GCA_030444885.1 Citrus sp. QX-2021 | reverse complement strand
ACGGCCTATTTTTGGCATGGAGAGGCCGTTCGCAAAGTCTTCTCCCATTCCGAGTCCGGCGGACGAAGTGGGCCGGCCCCTCCCCCGAAGGCTATAGTCCACCCGTTTTTTGGCCATTTTTCCACTGGGGGGTTTGGGCGCGCCGATCTTCGGGCGGTCATTTTTGGGCGCGGCTGTGTCCGTGGCCTATTTTTGGTACGCGGAGGCCGCTCGCAAAGTCTCGTCCAATTCCGAGTCCGGCGGACGATGTTGGCCAGCCCCTCCCACCAAGGCTATAGCCCACCCGTTTTTTGGCCATTTTTCCGCGGGACGAACTTGGAGCCCCGGCCTTTGGTTGGTTATTTTTGGGTACGGCTGTGCCCACGGCCTATTTTTGGTACGCGGAGGCCGGTCGCAAAGTCTCACCCCATTCCGAGTCCGGCGGACGAAGTCGGCCAGCCCCTCCCCCCAAGGCTATAGCCCACCCGTTTTTTGGCAATTTTTCCGCTGGACGAACTTGGCCCCCGGCCTTCGGGCTGTTATTTTTGGGCACGGCTGTCCCCGCGGCCTATTTTTGGCACGCAGAGGCCGTTCACAAAGTCTCGTCCCATTCCGAGTCCGGCGGACGAAGTTGGCCAGCCCCACCCCCCAAGGCTATAGCCCACCCGTTTTTGTGGCCTTTTTCCGCTGGACGACCTTGGCGCCCCGGCCTTAGGGCGGTTATTTTTGGGAGCGGCTGTGACCGGGGCCTATTTTTGGCACACGGAGGCCCCTCGTAAAGTCTCGTGCCATTCCGAGCGCGACGGACGAAGTTGGCCAGCCCCACACCCCAAGGCTATAGCCCACCCGTTTTTGTGGCCTTTTTCCGCTGGACGAACTTGGCGCCCCGGCCTTCGGGCGGTTATTTTGGGCGCGGCTATGCCCGGGGCCTATTTTTGGCACACGGAGGCCGCTCGCAAAGTCTCGCGCCGTTCCGTGTCCGGCGGACGAAGTCGGCCAGCCGCACCCCCCAAGGCTATAGCCCACCCGTTTTTGTGGCCTTTTTCCGCTGGATGAACTAGGCGCCCCGGCCTTCGGGCGGTTTATTTTTGGCCGCGGCTGTGCCCGGGGCCTATTTTTGGCACACGGAGGCCGCTCGCAAAGTCTCGCGCCATTCCGAGTCCGGCGGATGAAGTTGGCCAGCCCCACCCCCCAAGGCTATAGTCCACCCGTTTTTGTGGCCTTTTTCCGCTGGACGAACTTGGCGCCCCGGCTTTCCGGCGGGTATTTTTGGGAGCAGCTGTGCCCGGGGCCTAGTTTTGGTACACGGAGCCCGCTCGTAAAGTCTCGCGCCGTTCCGTGTCCGGCGGACGAAGTTGGCCAGCCGCACCCCCCAAGGCTATAGCCCACCCGTTTTTGTGGCCTTTTTCCGCTGGACGAACTTGGCGCCCCGGCCTTCGGACGGTTTATTTTTGGGCGCGGCTGTGCCCGGGGCCTATTTTTCGCACACGGAGGCCGCTCGCAAAGTCTCGCGCCATTCCGAGTCCGGCGGATGAAGTTGGCCAGCCCCACCCCCCAAGGCTATAGTCCACCCGTTTTTGTGGCCTTTTTCCGCTGGACGAACTTGGCGCCCCGGCCTTCGGGCGGTTTATTTTTGGATGCGGCTGTGCCCGGGGCCTATTTTTGGCACACGGAGGCCGCTCGCAAAGTCTCGCGCCGTTCCGTGTCCGGCGGACGAAGTCGGCCAGCCGCACCCCCCAAGGCTATAGCCCACCCGTTTTTGTGGCCTTTTTCCGCTGGATGAACTAGGCGCCCCGGCCTTCGGGCGGTTTATTTTTGGGCGCGGCTGTGCCCGGGGCCTATTTTTGGCACACGGAGGCCGCTCGCAAAGTCTCGCGCCATTCCGAGTCCGGCGGATGAAGTTGGCCTGCCCCACCCCCCAAGGCTATAGTCCACCCGTTTTTGTGGCCTTTTTCCGCTGGACGAACTTGGCGCCCCGGCCTTCGGGCGGTTTATTTTTGGGTGCGGCTGTGCCCGGGGCCTATTTCTGGCACACGGAGGCCGCTCGCAAAGTCTCGCGCCATTCCGAGTCCGGCGGACGAAGTGGGCCAGCCCCACCCCCCAAGGCTATAGCCCACCCGTTTTTGTGGCCTTTTTCCGCTGGACGACCTTGGCGCCCCGGCCTTAGGGCGGTTATTTTTGGGAGCGGCTGTGACCGGGGCCTATTTTTGGCACACGGAGGCCGCTCGTAAAGTCTCGTGCCATTCCGAGCGCGACGGACGAAGTTGGCCAGCCCCAAACCCCAAGGCTATAGCCCACCCGTTTTTGTGGCCTTTTTCCGCTGGACGAACTTGGCGCCCCGGCCTTCGGGCGGTTATTTTGGGCGCGGCTATGCCCGGGGCCTATTTTTGGCACATGGAGGCCGCTCGCAAAGTCTCGCGCCGTTCCGTGTCCGGCGGACGAAGTCGGCCAGCCGCACCCCCCAAGGCTATAGCCCACCCGTTTTTGTGGCCTTTTTCCGCTGGACGAACATGGCGCCCCGGCCTTCGGGCGGTTATTTTTGGGCGCAGCTGTGCCCGGGGCCTATTTTTGGCACACGGAGGCCGCTCGCAAAGTCTCGCGCCGTTCCGTGTCCGGCGGACGAAGTTGGCCAGCCGCACCCCCCAAGGCTATAGCCCACCCGTTTTTGTGGCCTTTTTCCGCTCGACGAACTTGGCGCCCCGGCCTTCGGGCGGTTATTTTTGGACGCAGCTGTGACCGCGGCCTATTGTTGGCACACGGTGGTGCCTCGCAAAGTCTCGCGACATTCCGAGTCCGGCGGACAAAGTGGGCCAGCCCTACCCCCCAAGGCTATAGCCCACCCGTTTTTGTGGCCTTTTTTCGCTGAACGAACTTGGCGCCCCGGCCTTCGGGCGGTTATTTTTGGGAGCGGCTGTGCCCGGGGCCTATTTTTGGCACACGGAGGCCGCTCGCAAAGTCTCGCGCCATTCCGTGTCCGGCGGATGAACTTGGCCAGCCGCACCCCCCAAGGCTATAGCCCACCCGTTTTTGTGGCCTTTTTCCGCTGGACGAAATTGGCGCCCCGGCCTTCGGGCGGGTATTTTTGGATGCGGCTGTGCCCGGGGCCTATTTTTGGCACACGGAGGCCGCTCACAAAGTCTCGCGCCGTTCCGTGTCCGGCGGACGAAGTCGGCCAGCCGCACCCCCCAAGGCTATAGCCCACCCGTTTTTGTGGCCTTTTTTCGCTGGACGAACTTGGCGCCCCGGCCTTCGGGCGGTTATTTTTGGGAGCGGCTGTGCCCGGGGCCTATTTTTCGCACACGGAGGCCGCTCGCAAAGGCTCGCGCCATTCCGAGTCCGGCGGACGAAGTTGGCCAGCCCCACCCCCAAGGCTATAGTCCACCCATTTTTGTGGCCTTTTTCCGCTCGACGAACTTGGCGCCCCGGCCTTCGGGCGGTTATTTTTGGACGCAGCTGTGACCGCGGCCTATTGTTGGCACACGGAGGTGCCTCGCAAAGTCTCGCGACATTCCGAGTCCGGCGGACAAAGTGGGCCAGCCCTACCCCCCAAGGCTATAGCCCACCCGTTTTTGTGGCCTTTTTTCGCTGAACGAACTTGGCGCCCCGGCCTTCGGGCGGTTATTTTTGGGAGCGGCTGTGCCCGGGGCCTATTTTTGGAACACGGAGGCCGCTCGCAAAGTCTCGCGCCATTCCGTGTCCGGCGGATGAACTTGGCCAGCCGCACCCCCCAAGGCTATAGCCCACCCGTTTTTGTGGCCTTTTTCCGCTGGACGAAATTGGCGCCCCGGCCTTCGGGCGGGTATTTTTGGATGCGGCTGTGCCCGGGGCCTATTTTTGGCACACGGAGGCCGCTCACAAAGTCTCGCGCCGTTCCGTGTCCGGCGGACGAAGTCGGCCAGCCGCACCCCCCAAGGCTATAGCCCACCCGTTTTTGTGGCCTTTTTTCGCTGGACGAACTTGGCGCCCCGGCCTTCGGGCGGTTATTTTTGGGAGCGGCTATGCCCGGGGCCTATTTTTCGCACACGGAGGCCGCTCGCAAAGGCTCGCGCCATTCCGAGTCCGGCGGACGAAGTTGGCCAGCCCCACCCCCAAGGCTATAGTCCACCCATTTTTGTGGCCTTTTTCCGCTGGACGAACTTGGCGCCCCGGCTTTCCGGCGGGTATTTTTGGGAGCAGCTGTGCCCGGGGCCTAGTTTTGGTACACGGAGCACGCTCGTAAAGTCTCGCGCCGTTCCGTGTCCGGCGGACGAAGTTGGCCAGCCGCACCCCCCAAGGCTATAGCCCACCCGTTTTTGTGGCCTTTTTCCGCTGGACGAACTTGGCGCCCCGGCCTTCGGACGGTTTATTTTTGGGCGCGGCTGTGCCCGGGGCCTATTTTTCGCACACGGAGGCCGCTCGCAAAGTCTCGCGCCATTCCGAGTCCGGCGGATGAAGTTGGCCAGCCCCACCCCCCAAGGCTATAGTCCACCCGTTTTTGTGGCCTTTTTCCGCTGGACGAACTTGGCGCCCCGGCCTTCGGGCGGTTTATTTTTGGATGCGGCTGTGCCCGGGGCCTATTTTTGGCACACGGAGGCCGCTCACAAAGTCTCGCGCCGTTCCGTGTCCGGCGGACGAAGTCGGCCAGCCGCACCCCCCAAGGCTATAGCCCACCCGTTTTTGTGGCCTTTTTTCGCTGGACGAACTTGGCGCCCCGGACTTCGGGCGGTTATTTTTGGGAGCGGCTGTGCCCGGGGCCTATTTTTCGCACACGGAGGCCGCTCGCAAAGGCTCGCGCCATTCCGAGTCCGGCGGACGAAGTTGGCCAGCCCCACCCCCAAGGCTATAGTCCACCCATTTTTGTGGCCTTTTTCCGCTCGACGAACTTGGCGCCCCGGCCTTCGGGCGGTTATTTTTGGACGCAGCTGTGACCGCGGCCTATTGTTGGCACACGGAGGTGCCTCGCAAAGTCTCGCGACATTCCGAGTCCGGCGGACAAAGTGGGCCAGCCCTACCCCCCAAGGCTATAGCCCACCCGTTTTTGTGGCCTTTTTCCGCTGGATGAACTAGGCGCCCCGGCCTTCGGACGGTTTATTTTTGGGCGCGGCTATGCCCGGGGCCTATTTTTGGCACACGGAGGCCGCTCGCAAAGTCTCGCGCCATTCCGAGTCCGGCGGATGAAGTTGGCCAGCCCCACCCCCCAAGGCTATAGTCCACCCGTTTTTGTGGCCTTTTTCCGCTGGACGAACTTGGCGCCCCGGCCTTCGGGCGGTTTATTTTTGGGTGCGGCTGTGCCCGGGGCCTATTTCTGGCACACGGAGGCCGCTCGCAAAGTCTCGCGCCATTCCGAGTCTGGCGGACGAAGTGGGCCAGCCCTACCCCCCAAGGCTATAGCCCACCCGTTTTTGTGGCCTTTTTTCGCTGGACGAACTTGGCGCCCCGGCCTTCGGGCGGTTATTTTTGGGAGCGGCTGTGCCCGGGGCCTAATTTTGGCACACGGAGGCCGCTCGCAAAGTCTCGCGCCATTCCGTGTCCGGCGGACGAAGTTGGCCAGCCGCACCCCCCAAGGCTATAGCCCACCCGTTTTTGTGGCCTTTTTCCGCTTGACGAACTTGGCGCCCCGGCCTTCGGACGGTTTATTTTGGGCGCGGCTGTGCCCGGGGCCTATTTTTCGCACACGGAGGCCGCTCGCAAAGTCTCGCGCCATTCCGAGTCCGGCGGACGAAGTTGGCCAGCCCCACCCCCAAGGCTATAGTCCACCCGTTTTTGTGGCCTTTTTCCGCTGGACGAACTTGGCGCCCCGGCCTTCCGGCGGGTATTTTTGGGAGCGGCTGTGCCTGGGACCTAGTTTTGGTACAAGGAGCCCGCTCGCAAAGTCTCGCGCCGTTCCGTGTCCGGCGGACGAAGTTGGCCAGCCGCACCCCCCAAGGCTATAGCCCACCCGTTTTTGTGGCCTTTTTCCGCTGGACGAACTTGGCGCCCTGGCCTTCGGACGGTTTATTTTTGGGCGCGGCTGTGCCCGGGGCCTATTTTTGGCACACGGAGGCCGCTCGCAAAGTCTCGCGCCGTTCCGTGTCCGGCGGACGGAGTTGGCCAGCCGCACCCCCCAAGGCTATAGCTCACCCGTTTTTGTGGCGTTTTTCCGCTGGACGAACATGGCGCCCCGGCCTTCGGACGGTTTATTTTTGGGCGCGGCTGTGCCCGGGGCCTATTTTTCGCA
Source organism: Citrus sp. QX-2021 (assembly GCA_030444885.1). Lineage (NCBI taxonomy): Eukaryota > Viridiplantae > Streptophyta > Magnoliopsida > Sapindales > Rutaceae > Citrus > Citrus sp. QX-2021. The sequence goes on along the minus strand of JAUJEF010000308.1, from coordinate 108,825 downwards.
CACGGAGGCCGCTCGCAAAGTCTCGCGCCATTCCGAGTCCGGCGGATGAAGTTGGCCAGCCCCACCCCCCAAGGCTATAGTCCACCCGTTTTTGTGGCCTTTTTCCGCTGGACGAACTTGGCGCCCCGGCCTTCGGGCGGTTTATTTTTGGGTGCGGCTGTGCCCGGGGCCTATTTTTGGCACACGGAGGCCACTCGCAAAGTCTCGCGCCATTCCGAATCTGGCGGACGAAGTGGGCCAGCCCTACCCCCCAAGGCTATAGCCCACCCGTTTTTGTGGCCTTTTTCCGCTGGACGAACTTGGCGCCCCGGCCTTCGGGCGGTTATTTTTGGGCGCAGCTGTGCCCGGGGCCTATTTTTGGCACACGGAGGCCGCTCGCAAAGTCTCGAGCCGTTCCGTGTCCGGCGGACGAAGTTGGCCAGCCGCAACCCCCAAGGCTATAGCCCACCCGTTATTGTGGCCTTTTTCCGCTGGACGAACTTGGTGCCCCGGCCTTCGGACGGTTTATTTTTGGGCGCGGCTGTGCCCGGGGCCTATTTTTCGCACACGGAGGCCGCTCGCAAAGTCTCGCGCCATTCCGAGTCCGGCGGACGAAGTTGGCCAGCCCCACCCCCAAGGCTATAGTCCACCCGTTTTTGTGGCCTTTTTCCGCTGGACGAACTTGGCGCCCCGGTCTTCGGGCGGGTTTTTTTGGACGCGGCTGTGCCCGGGGCCTAATTTTGGTACACGGAGCCCGCTCGCAAAGTCTCGCGCCGTTCCGTGTCTGGCGGACGAAGTGGGCCAGCCGCACCCCCCAAGGCTATAGCCCACCCGTTTTTGTGGCCTTTTTCCGCCGGACGAACTTGGCGCCCCGGCCTTCGGGCGGTTATTTTTGGGTGCGGCTGTGCCCGGGGCCTATTTTTGGAACACGGAGGCCGCTCTCAAAGTCTCGCGCCATTCCGAGTCCGGCGGATGAAGTTGGCCAGCCCCACCCCCCAAGGCTATAGCCCACCCGTTTTTGTGGCCTTTTTCCGCTGGACGAACTTGGCGCCCAGGCCTTCGGGCGGTTACTTTTGGGCGCGGCTGTACCCGGGGCCTATTTTTGGCACACGGAGGCCACTCGCAAAGTCTCGCGCTATTCCGAGTCCGGCGGACGAAGTTGGGCAGCCGCACCCCCCAAGGCTATAGCCCACCCTTTTTTGTGGCCTTTTTCCGCTGGACGAACTTGGCGCCCCGGCCTTTGGTCGGTTATTTTTGGGCGCGACGGTGTCCGGGGCCTATTTTTCGCACACGGAGGCCGCTCGCAAAGTCTCACGCCATTCCGAGCCCGGCGGACTAATTTGGCCAGCCCCACCCCCCAAGGCTATAGCCCACCCGTTTTTGTGGCCTTTTTCCACGGGACGAACTTTGCGCCGCGGCCTTCGGGCGAGTATTTTTGGGCGCGGCCTTGCCCGCGGCCTATTTTTGGCAGACGGAGGCGCCTCGCAAATTCTCGCGCCACTCCGAGTCAGGCGGACGAAGTTGGCCAGCCCCACCCCCCAAGGCTATAGCCCACCCGTTTTTGTGGCCTTTTTCCGCTGGACGAACTTGGCGCCGCGGCCTTCGGGCGGGTATTTTTGGGCGCGGCGGTTCCCGCGGTGTATTTTTGGGACACGGAGGCACCTCGAAAAGTCTCACGCCATTCCGAGTCCGGCGGACGAAGTTGGCCAGCCCCACCCCCCAAGGCTATAGCCCACCCGTTGTTGTGGCCTTTTTCCGCTGGACGAACTTGGTGCCGCGGCCTTCGGGCGGGTATTTTTGGGTGCGACTGCACCCGCGGCCTATTTTTGGCACATGGAGGCGCCTCGCAAAGTCTAGCGCCATTCCGAGTCCGGCGGACGAAGTGGGCCAGCCCCACCCCCCAAGGCTATAGCCCACCCGTTTTTGTAGTCTTTTTCCGCTGGACGAACTTGGCGCCGCGGCCTTCGGGTGGGTATTTTTGGGCACGGCTGCGTCCGCGGCGTATTTTTGGGACACGGAGGTACATCGCAAAGTCTCGCCCCATTCCGAGACCGGCGGACGAAGCGGGGCCAGCTCCACCCCCCAAGGCTATAGCCCACCCGTTTTTGTGGCCTTTTTCCGCTGGACGAACTTGGCGCCGCGGCCTTCGGGCGGGTATTTTTGGGCGCGGCGGTTCCCGCGGTGTATTTTTGGGACACGGAGGCACCTCGAAAAGTCTCACGCCATTCCGAGTCCGGCGGACGAAGTTGGCCAGCCCCACCCCCCAAGGCTATAGCCCACCCGTTGTTGTGGCCTTTTTCCGCTGGACGAACTTGGTGCCGCGGCCTTCGGGCGGGTATTTTTGCGCGCGGCTGTGCCCGCGGCCTATTTTAGGCACACGGAGGCACCTCGCAAAGTCTCGCGCCATTCCGAGTCCGGCAGACGAAGTTGGCCAGCCCCACCCCCCAAGGCTATAGCCCACCCGTTTTTGTGGTCTTTTTCCGCTGGACGAACTTGGCGCCGCGGCCTTCGGGCGGGTATTTTTGGGCGCGTCTGTGCCCGCGGCCTATTTTTGGCACACGGAGGCGCCTCGCAAAGTCTCGCGCCATTCCGAGACTGGCGGACGAAGCGGGCCAGCCCCACCCCCCAAGGCTATAGCCCACCCGTTTTTGTGGCCTTTTTCCGCTGGACGAACTTGGCGCCGCGGCCTTCGGGCGGGTATTTTTGGGGGCGGCTGTGCCCGCGGCCTTTTTTTGGCACACGGAGGCACCTCGCAAAGTCTCGCACCATTCCGAGTCCGGCAGACGAAGTTGGCCAGCCCCACCCCCCAAGGCTATAGGCCACCCGTTTTTGTGGCCTTTTTCCGCAGGACGAACTTGGCGCCGGCCTTCGGACGGGTATTTTTGGGCGTGGCTGTGCCCGCGGCCTATTTTTGACACACGGAGGTGCCTCGCAAAGTCTCGCGCCATTCCGAGTCCGGCGGACGAAGTCGGCCAGCCCCACCCTCCAAGGCTATAGCCCACCCATTTTTGTGGCCTTTTTCCGCTGGACGAACTTGGCGCCGCGGCCTTCGGGCGGGTATTTTTGGGCGCGGCTGTGCCCGCGGCCTATTTGTAGCGCACGGAGGCGCCTCGCAAAGTCTCGCGCCATTCCGAGTCCGGCGGACGAAGTTGGCCAGCCCCACCCCCCAAGGCTTTAGCCCACCGGTTTTTGTGGCCTTTTTCCGCTGGACGAACTTGGCGCCGCGGCCTTCGTGCCGGTATTTTTGGGCGCGGCTGTGCCCGCGGCCTATTTTTGGCACACGGAGGCGCCTCGCAAAGTCTTGTGCCATTCCGAGTCCGGCGGACGAAGTCGGCGAGCCCCACCCCCCAAGGCTATAGCCCACCCGTTTTTGTGGCGTTTTTCCGCTGGACGAACTTGGCGTCGAGGCCTTCGGGCGGGTATTTTTGGGTGTTCCTGTGCCCCCGGCCTATTTTTGGCACACGGAGGTACATCGCAAAGTCTCGCGCCATTCCGAGTCCGGCGGACGAAGTTGGCCAGCCCCACCCCCGAAGGCTATAGCCCACCCGTTTTTGTGGCCTTTTTCCGCTGGACGAACTTGGCGCCGCGGCCTTCGGGCGGGTATTTTTGGGCGTGGCTGTGCCCGCGGCCTATTTTTGACACACGGAGGCACCTCGCAAAGTCTCGCGCCATTCCGAGTCCGGCGGACGAAGTTGGCCAGCCCCACCCCCCAAGGCTTTAGCCCACTCGTTTTTGTGGCCTTTTTCCGCTGGACGAACTTGGTGCCGCAGCCTTCGGGAGGGTATTTTTGGGCGCGGCTGTGCCCGCGGCCTTTTTTTGGCACACGGAGGCGCCTCACAAAGTCTCACGCCATTCCGAGTCCGGCGGACGAAGTTGGCCAGCCCCACCCCCCAAGGCTTTAGCCCACTCGTTTTTGTGGCCTTTTTCCGCTGGACGAACTTGGTGCCGCAGCCTTCGGGAGGGTATTTTTGGGCGCGGCTGTGCCCGCGGCCTTTTTTTGGCACACGGAGGCACCTCACAAAGTCTCACGCCATTCCAAGTCCGGCGGACGAAGTTGGCCAGCCCCACCCCCCAAGGCTTTAGCCCACTCGTTTTTGTGGCCTTTTTCCGCTGGACGAACTTGGTGCCGCAGCCTTCGGGCGGTTATTTTTGGGCGCGGCTGTGTCCGCGGCCTATTTTTGGCACACAGAGGCAACTCGCAAAGTCTCGCCCCATTCCGAGTCCGGTGGACGAAGTCGGCCAGCCCCTCCCCCCAAGGCTATAGCCCACCCGTTTTTTGGACATTTTTCCGCTGGGGGGCATGGGCGCGCCGGCCTTTGGGAGGTTATTTTTGGGCGCGGCTGTGTCCGCGGCCTATTTTTGGCACGCGGAGGCCGCTCGTAAAGGCTCGCCGCATTCCGAGTCCGGCGGACGAAGTTGGCCAGCCCCTCCCCCCAAGGCTATAGCCCACCCGTTTTTTGGCCATTTTTCCGCTGGACGAACTTGGCGCCCCGGCCTTCGGGATGTTATTTTTGGATGTGGCTGTGCCCGCGGCCTATTTTTGGCACGCGGAAGCCGTTCGCAAAGGCTCGCCCCATTCCGAGTCCGGCGGACGAAGTTGGCCAGCCCCTCCCCCCAAGGCTATAGCCCACCCGTTTTTTGGCCATTTTTCCGCTGGGGGGTTTGGGCGCGCCGACCTTGGGCAGTTATTTTTGTGTGCGGCTGTGTCCGTGGCCTATTTTTGGCACGCGGTGGCCGCTCGCAAAGTCTCGCCCCATTCCGAGTCCGGCGGACGAAGTTGGCCAGCCCCTCCCTCCAAGGCTATAGCCCACGCGTTTTTTGGCCATTTTTCCGCTGGACGAACTAGGCGGCCCGGCCTTCAGGCGGTTATTTTTGGGCGCGGCTGTGCCCGCGGCCTATTTTTGGCATGCGGAGGCCACTCGCAAAGTCTCGCCCCATTCCGAGTCCGGCGGACGAGTTGGCCAGCCCCTCCCCCCAAGGCTATAGCCCACCCGTTTTTTGGCCATTTTTCCGCTGGGGGGTTTGGGCGCGCCGACCTTCGGGCAGTTATTTTTGGGAGTGGCTGTGCCTGCGGCCTATTTTTGGCACGCGGAGACCGCTCGCAAAGTCTCGCCCCATTCCGAGTCCGGCGGACGAAGTTGGCCAGCCCCTCCCCCCAAGTCTAAAGCCCACCCGTTTTTTGGCCATTTTTCCGCTCGGGGGTTTGGGCGCAACGACCTTCGGGGGGTTATTTTTGGGCGAGGCTATGCCCGCAGCCTATTTTTGGCACGCGGAGGCCGTTCACAAAGTCTCGCCCCATTCCGAGTCCGGAGGACGAAGTTGGCGAGCACCTCCCCCCAAGGCTATAGCCCACCCGTTTTTTGGCCATTTTTCCACTGGACGAACTTGGCGCCCCGGCCTTCGGGCGGTTATTTTTGGGTGCGGCTGTACCCGCGGCCTATTTTTGGCACGCGGAGGCCGCTCGCCAAGTCTCGCCCCATTCCGAGTCTGGAGGTCGAAGTGGGCCAGCCCCACCCCCCAAGGCTATAGCCCACTCGTTTTTTGGCCATTTTTCCGCTGGACGAACTTGGCGCCCCGGCCTTCGGGCGGTTATTTTTGGGCGCGGCTGTGCCCGCAGCCTATTTTGGCACGCGGAGGCCGCTCGCAATGTCTCGAACCATTCCGAGTCCGACGGACGAAGTTGGCCAGCCCCTCCCCCCAAGGATATAGCCGACCAGTTTTTTGCCCATTTTTCCGCTGGACGAACTTGGCGCCCCGGCCTTCGGGCGGTTATTTTTGGACGCGGCTGCTCCCGTGGCCTATTTTTAGCACGCGGAGGCCGCTCGTAAAGTCTCGCCCCATTCCGAGTCCGAAGGACGAAGTCGGCCAGCCCCTCCCCCCAAGGCTATAGCCCACCCGTTTTTTGGACATTTTTCCGCTGGGGGGCACGGGCGCGCCGGCCTTCGGGAGGTTTTTTTTTGGTGCGGCTGTGCCTACGGCCTATTTTTGGCACGCGGAGGCCGCTCGTAAAGGCTTGCCACATTCCGAGTCCGGCGGACGAAGTTGGCCAGCCCCTCCCCCCAAGGCTATAGCCCACCCGTTTTTTGGCCATTTTTCAGCTGGACGAACTTGACGCCCCGGCCTTCGGGAGGTTATTTTTGGGCGCGGCTGTGCCCGCGGCCTATTTTTGACACGCGGAGGCCACTCGCAAAGGCTCGCCCCATTCCGAGTCCGGCGGACGAAGTTGGCCAGCCCCTCCCCCCAAGTCTATAGCCCACCCGTATTTCGGCCATTTTTGCGCTGGAAGAACTTGGCGCCCCGGCCTTCGGGCAGTTATTTTTGAACGCGTCTGTGCCCGCGGCCTATTTTTGGCACGCCGAGGCCGCTCACAAAGTCTCGCCCCATTCCGAGTCCGGCGGACGAAGTTGGCCAGCCCCTCCCCCCAAGGCTATAGCCCACCCGTTTTTTGGCCATTTTTCCGTTGGGGGGTTTGGGCGCGCCGACCTTCGGGCAGTTATTTTTGGGCACGGCTGTGCCCGTGGCCTATTTTTGGCACGTGGTGGCCGCTCGCAAAGTGTCGCCCCATTCCGAGTCCGGCGGACGAAGTTGGCCAGCCCCTCCCCCCAAGGCTATAGCCCACCCGTTTTTTGGCCATTTTTCCGCTGGACGAACTTGGCGCCCCGGCCTTCAGGCGGTTATTTTTGGGCGCGGCTGTGTCCGCGGCCTATTTTTGGTACGCGGAAGCCACTTGCAAAGTGTCGCCCCATTCTGAGTCCGGCGGACGAAGTTGGCCAGCCCCTCCCCCCAAGGCTATAGCCCACCCGTTTTTTGGCCATTTTTCCGCTGGACGAACTAGGCGCCCCGGCCTTCGGGCGGTTATTTTTGGGCGCGACTGTGTCCGCGGCCTATTTTTGGCGCACGGAGGCAACTCGCAAAGTCTCGCCCCATTCCGAGTCCGGCGGACGAAGTGGGCCAGCCCCTCCCCCCAAGGCTATAGCCCACCCGTTTTTTGGCCATTTTTCCGCTGGAAGAAATTGGCGCCCCGGCCTTCGGGCATTTCTTTTTGAACGCGGCTGTGCCCGCGGCCTATTTTTGGCACGCGGAGGCCGGTCGCAAAATCTCGCCCCATTCCGAGTCCGGCGGACGAAGTTGGTCAGCCCCTCCCCCCAAGGCTATATCCCACCCGTTTTTTGGACATTTTTCCGCTGGGGGGCATGGGCGCGCCGGCCTTCGGGAGGTTATTTTTGGGCGCGGCTGTGACCGCGGCCTATTTTTGGTACGCGGTGGCCGCTCGCAAAGTCTCACCCCATTCCGAGTCCGGCGGACGAAGTTGGCCAGCCCCTCCCCCCAAGGCTATAGCCCACCCGTTTTTTGGCCATTTTTCCGCTGGGGGGTTTGGGCGCGCCGACCTTCGGGCGGTTATTTTGGGCGCGGCTGTTCCAGTGGCCTATTTTTGGCACGCGGATGCCGCTTGCAAAGTCTCGCCCCATTCCGAGTCCGGCGGACGAAGTTGGCCAGCCCCTCCCCCCAAGGCTATAGCCCACCCGTTTTTTGGCCATTTTTCCGTTGGGGGGTTTGGGCGCGCCGACCTTCGGGCGGTTATTTTTGGGCGCGGCTGTGCCCGCGGCCTATTTTTGGCACGCAGAGGCCGATCACAAAGTCTCGCCCCATTCCGAGTCCGGCGGACGAAGTTGGCCAGCCCCTCCCCCCAAGGCTATAGCCCACCCGTTTTTTGGCCATTTTTCCGCTGGAAGAAATTGGCGCCCCGGCTTTCGGGCATTTATTTTTGAACGCGGCTGTGCCCGCGGCCTATTTTTGGCACGCAGAGGCCGGTCGCAAAATCTCGCCCCATTCCGAGTCCGGCGGACGAAGTGGGCCAGCCCCTCCCCCCAAGGCTATGGCCCACCCGTTTTTTGGCCATTTTTCCGATGGACGAATTTGGGCGTCCCGGCCTTTGGTCGGTTATTTTTGAGCGCAGTTGTACCGCGGCCTATTTTTGGTACGCGGAGGGGGCTCGCAAAGTCTCGCCCCATTCCGAGTCCGGCGGACAAAGTTGGCCAGCCCCTCCCCCCAAGGCTATAGCCCGCCCGTTTATTGGCCATTTTTACGCTGAGGAGTATGGGCGCGCCGACCTTCGGGCGGTAATTTTTGGGCGCGGCTGTGCCCGCGGCCTATTTTTGGCACGCGGAGGCCGCTCGCAAAGTCTCGCCCGGTTCCAAGTCCGGCGGACGAAGTTGGCGAGCCCCTCTCCCCAAGGCTATAGCCCACCCGTTTTTTGGCCATTTTTCTGCTGGGGGGTTTGGGCGCGCCGACCTTCGGGGGGTTATTTTTAGGCGCGGCTGTTCCCGCGGCCTATTTTTGGCACGCGGAGGCCGGTCGCAAAATCTCGCCCCATTCCGAGTCCGGCGGATGAAGTTGGCCAGCCCCTCCCCCCAAGGCTATAGCCCACCCGTTTTTTGGCCATTTTTCCGCTGGGGGGTTTGGGCGCGCCGACCTTCGGGAGGTTATTTTTGGGCGCGGCTGTGCCCTAGGCCTATTTTTGGCGCACGGAGGCCGCTCGCAAAGTCTCGCCCCATTCCGAGTCCAGCGGACGAAGTTGGCCAGCCCCTCCCCCCAAGGCTATAGCCCACCCATTTTTTGGCCATTTTTCCGCTGGACGAACTTGGCGGCCCGGCCTTCGGGCGGTTATTTTTGGGTGCGGCTGTGTCCGCGGCCTATTTTTGGCACGCGGAGGCCGGAGGCAAAGTCTCGCCCCATTCCGAGTCCGGCGGACGAAGTTGGCCAGCCCCTCCCCCCAAGGCTATAGCCCACCCGTTTTTTGGCAATTTTTCCGCTGGACGAACATGGCGCCCCGGCCTTCGGGCAGTTATTTTTGGGCGCGGCTGTGCCTGTGGCCTAATTTTATCACGCGGAGGCCGTTCGCAAAGTCTCACCCCATTCCGAGTCCGGCGGACGAAGTTGGCCTGCCCCTCCCCCCAATGCTATAGCCCACCCGTTTTTTGGCCATTTTTCCGCTGGGGGGTTTGAGTGCGCCGACCTTCGGGCGGTTATTTATGGGCGCGGCTGTTCCTGCGGCCTATTTTTCGCACGCAGAGGCCGTTCGCAAAGTCTCGCCCCATTCCGAGTCCGGCGGACAAAGTTGGCCAGCCCCTCCCCCCAAGGCTATAGTCCACCCGTTTTTTGGCCATTTTTCCGCTGGACGAACTTGGCGCCCCGGCCTTCGGGTGGTTATTTTTGGGCGCGGCTGTGTCCGCATCCTATTTTTGGCACGCGGACCCCACTCGCAAAGTCTCGTCCCATTCCGAGTCCGGCGGACGAAGTCGGCCGGCCCCTCCCCCCAAGGCTATAGCCCACCCGTTTTTTGGCCATTTTTCCGCTGGGGGGTTTGGGCGCGCCGACCTTCGGGCGGCTATTTTTGGGAGCGGCTGAGCTCGCGTCCTAGTTTTGGCACGCGGAGGCCGCTCGCAAAGTCTCGCCCCATTCCGAGTCCGGCGGACGAAGTGGGCCAGCCCCTCCCCCCAAGGATATAGCCCACCCGTTTTTGGGCCATTTTTCCGCTGGACGAACTTGGCGCCCCGGCCTTCGGGCAGTTATTTTTGGGTACGGCTGTGCCCGCGGCCTATTTTTGGCACGCGGAGGCCGCTCACAAAGTCTCGCCCCTTTCCGAGTCCAGCGGACGAAGTTGGCCAGCCCCTCCCCCCAAGACTATAGCCCACCCGTTTTTTGGCCATTTTTCTGCTGGGGGGTTTGGGCGCGGCGACCTTCGGGGGGTTATTTTTAGGCGCGGCTGTGCCCGCGGCCTATTTTTGGCACGCGGAGGCCGCTCGCAAAGTCTCGCCCCATTCCGAGTCCGGCGGACGAAGTTGGCCAGCCCCTCCCCCCAAGGCTATAGCCCACCCGTTTTTTGACCATTTTTCCGCTGGACGAACTTGGCTCCCCGGCCTTCGGGTGGTTATTTTTGGGTGCGGCTGTGCCCGCGGCCTATTTTTGGCACGCGGAGGCCGGAGGCAAAGTCTCGCCCCATTCCGAGTCCGGCGGACGAAGTTGGCCAGCCCCTCCCCCCAAGGCTATAGCCCACCCGTTTTTTGGCAATTTTTCCGCTGGACGAACATGGCGCCCCGGCCTTCGGGCGGTTATTTTTGGGAGCGGCTGTGCCCGCGGCCTATTTTTGGCACGCGGAGGCCGGAGGCAAAGTCTCGCCCCATTCTGAGTCCGGCGGACGAAGTCGGCCAGCCCCTCCCCCCAAGGCTATAGCCCACCCGTTTTTTGGCAATTTTTCCGCTGGACGAACTTGGCGCCCCGGCCTTCGGGCGGTTATTTTTGGGCGCGGCTGTGCCCGCGGACTATTTTTGGCACGCGGAGGCCGGAGGCAAAGTCTCGCCCCATTCCGAGTCCGGCGGACGAAGTTGGCCAGCCCCTCCCCCCAAGGCTATAGCCCACCCGTTTTTTGGCAATTTTTCCGCTGGACGAACATGGCGCCCCGGCCTTCGGGCGGTTATTTTTGGACGCGGCTGTGCCCGCGGCCTATTTTTGGCACGCGGAGGCCGGAGGCAAAGTCTCACCCCATTCTGAGTCCGGCGGACGAAGTCGGCCAGCCCCTCCCCCCAAGGCTATAGCCCACCCGTTTTTTTGCAATTTTTCTGTTGGACGAACTTGGCGCCCCGGCCTTCGGGCGGTTATTTTTGGGCGCGGCTGTGCCCACGGCCTATTTTTGGCAAGTGGAGGCCACTCGCAATGTCTGGCCCCATTCCGAGTCCGGCGGACGAAGTGGGCCAGCCCCTCCCCCCAAGGCTATAGCCCACCCGTTTTTTGGCCATTTTTCCGATGGACGAACATGGCGCCCCGGCCTTCAGGCGGTTATTTTTGGGCGCGGCTGTGGCCGCGGCCTATTTTTGGCACACGGAGTAAGCTCGCAAAGTCTCACCCCATTCCGAGTCCGGCGGACGAAGTTGGCCAGCCCCTCCCCCCAAGGCTATAGCCCACCCGTTTTTTGGCCTTTTTTCCGCTGGGGGGTTTGGGTGCGCCGACCTTCGGGAGGTTATTTTTGGGCGCGGCTGTGCCCTAGGCCTTTTTTTAGCACGCGGAGGCCGCTCGCAAATTCTAGCCCCATTCCGAGTCCGGAGGACGAAGTTTGCCAGCCCCTCCCCCCAAGGCTATAGCCCACCCGTTTTTTCGCCATTTTTCCGCTGGGGGGTTCGGGCTCGGCGACCTTCGGGCTGTTATTTTTGGGCGCGGCTGTGCCCGCGGCCTATTTTTGGCACGTGGAGGCCGCTCGCAAAGTCTCGCCCCATTCCGAGTCCGGCGGACAAAGTTGCCCAACCCCTCCCTCCAAGGCTATAGCCCGCCCGTTTATTGGCCATTTTTATGCTGGGGGGTTTCGGCGCGCCGACCTTCGGGCAGTTATTTTTGGGCGCGGCTGTACCGCGGCCTGTTTTTGGCACTCGGAGGCCGCTCGCAAAATATCACCCCATTCCGAGTCCGGCGGACGAAGTGGGCCAGCCCCTCCCCCCAAGGCTATAGCCCACCCGTTTTTTGGCCATTTTTCCGCTGGACGAACATGGCGCCCCAGCCTTCGGGCGGTTATTTTTGGGCGCGGCTGTTCCCGCGGCCTATTTTTAGTACACGGAGGCCGCTCGTAAAGTCTCGCCTCATTCCGATTCCGGCGGACGAAGTTGGCCAGCCCCTCCCCCCAAGGCTATAGCCCACTAGTTTTTTGGCCATTTTTCCTCCGGACGAACTTTACGCCACGGCCTTCGGGTGGTTAGTTTTGGGCTCGGCTGTGCCCGCGGCCTATTTTTGGCACGCGGAGGCCGCTCGCAAAGTCTCGCCCCATTCCGAGTCCGGCGGACGAAGTGGGCCAGCCCCTCCCCCCAAGCCTATAGCCCACCCGTTTTTTGGCCATTTTTCTGCTGGGAGTTTTGGGAGCCCCGACCTTCGGGCAGTTATTTTTGGGCGCGGCTGCACCCGTGGCCTTTTTTTGGCACACGGAGGCCGCTCGCAAAGTCTCGCCCCATTCCGAGTCCGGCGGACGAAGTTGGCCAGCCCCTCCCCCCAAGGCTATAGCCCACCCGTGTGTTTGCCATTTTTCCGCTGGACGAACTTGGCGCCCCGGCCTTCGGGCGGCTATTTTTGGGTGCGGCTGTGCCCGGGGCCTATTTTTATCATGCGGAGGCCGCTCGCAAAGTCTCACCCCATTCCGAGTCCGGGGGACGAAGTTGGCAGCCCTTCCCCCCAAGGCTATAGCCCACCCGTTTTTTGGCCATTTTTCCGCTGGACGAACTTGGCGCCCCAGCCTTCGGGAGGTTATTTTTGTGCGCGGCTGTGTCCGCAGCCTATTTTTGGTACGCGGAGACAGCTCGTAAAGTCTTGTCCTATTCCGAGTCCGGCGGACGAAGTGGGCCGGCCCCTCCCCCCAAGGCTATAGCCCACCCGTTTGTTTGCCATTTTTCCGCTGGACGAACTAGGCGCCCCGGCCTTCGGGCGGCTATTTTTGGGCACGGCTGTGCCCGCGGCCTATTTTTAGCATGCGGAGGCCGCTCACAAAGTCTCGCCCCATTCCGAGTCCGGGGGACGAAGTTGGCAGCCCCTCCCCCCAAGGCTATAGCCCACCCGCTTTTTGGCCTTTTTTCCGCTGGGGGGTTTGGGCGCGCCGACCTTCGGGCAGTTATTTTTGGGCGCGGCTGTACCCTCGGCCTATTTTTTGGCACGCGGAGGCCGCTCGCAAAGTCTTGCCCCATTCCGAGTCCGGCTGACGAAGTTGGCCAGCCCCTCCCCCCAAGGCTATAGCCCACCCATTTTTTGGCCATTTTTCTGCTGGACGAACTTGGCGCCCCGGCCTTCGGGGGGTTATTTATGGGTGCGGCTTTGACCACGTCCTATTTTTGGGATGCGGAAGCCGCTCGCAAAGTCTCGCCCCATTCCGAGTCCCTCGGACGAAGTTGGCCAGCCCCTCCCCCCAAGGCTATAGCCCACCCGTTTTTTGGCCATTTTTCCGCTGGACGAACTTGGCGCCCCGGCCTTCGGGCGCTTATTTTTGGGTAAAGCTGTGTCCGTGGCCTATTTTTGGCACGCGGAGGCCGCTCGCAAAGTCTCGTCCCATTCCGAGTCCGGCGGACGAAGTTGGCTAGCCCCTCCACCCAAGGCTATAGCCCACCCGTTTTTTGGCCATTTTTCCGGTGGACGAACTTGGCGCCCCGGCCTTCGGGGGGTTATTTTTGGGCGCGGCTGTGCCCTCGGCCTATTTTTTGGCACGCGGAGACTGCTCGCAAAGTCTGACCCCATTCCGAGTCCGGCGGACGAAGTGGGCCAGCCCCTCCCCCCAAGGCTATAGCCCACCCGTTTCTTGGCCATTTTTCCGCTGGGGGGTTTGGGTGCCCCGGCCTTCGGGCCGTTATTTTTGGGCGAGGCTGTGCCCGCGGCCTATTTTTAGCGCGCGGAGGCCGCTCGCAAAGTCTCGCCCCATTCCAAGTCCGGCGGACGAAGTGGGCCAGCCCCTCCCCCCAAGGCTATAGCCCACCCGTTTGTTTGCCATTTTTCCGCTGGACGAACTTGGCGCCCCGGCCTTCGGGCGGCTATTTTTGGGTGCGGCTGTGCCCGGGGCCTATTTTTATCATGCAGAGGCCGCTCGCAAAGTCTCACCCCATTCCGAGTCCGGGGGACGAAGTTGGCAGCCCTTCCCCCCAAGGCTATAGCCCACCCGTTTTTTGGCCTTTTTTCCGCTGGACGAACTTGGCGCCCCGGCCTTCGGGGGGTTATTTATGGGTACGGCTTTGCCCGCGGCCTATTTTTGGGATGCGGAGGCCGCTTGCAAAGTGTCGCCCCATTCCGAGTCCCTCGGACGAAGTTGGCCAGCCCCTCCCCCCAAGGCTATAGCCCACCCGTTTTTTGGCCATTTTTCCGCTGGACGAACTTGACGCCCCGGCCTTCGGGCGCTTATTTTTGGGTACAGCTGTGTCCACGGCCTATTTTTGGCACGCGGAGGCCGCTCGCAAAGTCTCGTCCCATTCCGAGTCCGGCGGACGAAGTTGGCTAGCCCCTCCCCCCAAGGCTATAGCCCACCCGTTTTTTGGCCATTTTTCCGGTGGACGAAATTGGCGCCCCGGCCTTGGGGCGGTTATTTTTGGACGCGGCTGTGCCCTCGGCCTATTTTTTGGCAGCGGAGACCGCTCGCAAAGTCTCACCCAATTCCGAGTCCGGCGGACGAAGTTGGCCAGCCCCTCCCCCCAAGGCTATCGCCCACCCGTTTCTTGGCCATTTTTCCGCTGGGGGGTTTGGGCGCGCCGACCTTTGGGGGGTTATTTTTGGGTATGACTGTGCCCGCGGCCTATTTTTTGCACGCGGAGGCCGCTCGCAAAGTCTCGCCCCATTCCGAGTCCGCGGACGATGTTGGCCATTTTTTCGCTGGTCGAACTTGGCGCCCCGGCCTTCGGGCGGTTATTTTTGGGCGCGGCTCTGCCCGGGGCCTATTTTTGGCACACGGAGGCCGCTCGTAAAGTCTCGCACAATTCCAAGTCCGGCGGATGAAGTTTGCCAGCCCCACCCCCCAAGGCTATAACCCACCAGTTTTTGTGGCCTTTTTCTGCTGGACGAACTTGGCGCCCCGGCCTTCGGGCGGTTATTTTTGGGCGCGGCTGTTCCCGGGGCTTATTTTTGGTACACGGAGGCCGCTAGCAAAGTCTCGCGCCATTCCGAGTCCGGCGGACGAAGTTGGCCAGCCCCACCCCCCAAGGCTATAGCCCACCCGTTTTTGTGGCCTTTTTCTGCTGGACGAACTTGGCGCCCCGGCCTTCGCGCAGTTATTTTGGGCGCGGCTGAGCCCGGGACCTATTTTTGGGACACGGAGGCCACTCACAAAGTCTCACGCCATTCCGAGTCCGACGGACAAAGTGGGCCAGCCCCACCCCCCAAAGCTATAGCCCACCCGTTTTTGTTGCCTTTTTCCGCTGGACGAACTTGGCGCCCCGGCCTTCGGGCGGTTATTTTTGGGAACGGCTGTGCCTGGGGCCTATTTTTTGCACAAGGAGGCCGCTCGCAAAGTCTCGCGCCATTCCGAGTCCGGCGGACGAAGTTGGCCAGCCCTACCCCCCAAGGCTATAGCCCACCCGTTTTTGTGGCCTTTTTCCGCTGGACGAACTTGGCGCCCCGGCCTTCGGGCGGTTATTCTTGGGTGCGGCTGTGCCCGGGGCCTATTTCTGGCACACGGATGACGCTCGCAAAGTCTCGCGCCATTCCGAGTCCGGCGGACGAAGTTGGCGAGCCCCACCCCCCAAGGCTATAGCCCACCCGCTTTTGTGGCCTTTTTCCGCTGGACGAAATTGGCGCCCCGGCCTTCGGGCGGTTATTTTTGGGCGCGGCTGTGCCCGCGGCCTATTTTTGGCCCACGGAGGAAGCTCGTAAAGTCTCACCCCATTCCCAGTCCGGCGGACGAAGTTGGCCAGCCCCTCCCCCCAAGGCTATAGCCCACCCGTTTTTTGGCCTTTTTTCCGCTGGGGGGTTTGGGCGCGCCAACCTTCGGGAGGTTATTTTTGGGCGCGGCTGTGCACTAGGCCTATTTTTGGCGCACGGAGGCCGCTCGTAAAGTCTCGCCCCATTCCGAGTCCAGCGGACGAAGTTGGCCAGCCCCTCCCCCCAAGGCTATAGCCCACCCGTTTTTTGGCCATTTTTCCGCTGGACGAACTTGGCGGCCCGGCCTTCGGGCGGTTATTTTTGGGTGCGGCTGTGTCCGCGGCCTATTTTTGGCACGCGGAGGCCGGAGGCAAAGTCTCGCCCCATTCCGAGTCCAGCGGACGAAGTTGGCCAGCCCCTCCCCCCAAGGCTATAGCCCACCCGTTTTTTGGCAATTTTTCCGCAGGACGAACATGGCGCCCTGGCCTTCGGGCGGTTATTTTTGGGTGCGGCTGTGCCCGCGGCCTATTTTTGGCACGCGGAGGCCGGAGGCAAAGTCTCGCCCCATTCCGAATCCGGCGGACGAAGTTGGCCAGCCCCTCCCCCCAAGGCTATAGCCCACCCGTTTTTTGGCAATTTTTCCGCTGGACGAACATGGCGCCCCGGCCTTCGGACGGTTATTTTTGGGCGCGGCTGTGCCCGCGGCCTATTTTTGGCACGCGGATGCCGGAGGCAAAGTCTCACCCCATTCTGAGTCCGGCGGACGAAGTCGGCCAGCCCCTCCCCCCAAGGCTATAGCCCACCCGTTTTTTGGCAATTTTTCCGCTGGACGAACTTGGCACCCCGGCCTTCGGGCGGTTATTTTTGGGCGCGGCTGTGCCCACGGCCTATTTTTGGCACGTGGAGGCCACTCGCAATGTCTGGCCCCATTCCAAGTCCGGCGGACGAAGTGGGCCAGCCCCTCCCCCCAAGGCTATAGCCCACCCGTTTTTTGGCCATTTTTCCGATGGACGAACATGGCGCCCCGGCCTTCAGGTGGTTATTTTTGGGCGCGGCTGTGGCCGCGGCCTATTTTTGGCACACGGAGGAAGCTCGCAAAGTCTCACCCCATTCCGAGTCCGGCGGACGAAGTGGGCCAGCCCCTCCCCCCAAGGCTATAGCCCACCCGTTTTTTGGCCTTTTTTCCGCTGGGGGGTTTGGGCGCGCCGACCTTCGGGAGGTTATTTTTGGGCGCGGCTGTGCCCTAGGCCTATTTTTGGCACACGGAGGCCGCTCGCAATGTCTGGCCCCATTCCGAGTCCGGCGGACGAAGTGGGCCAGCCCCTCCCCCCAAGGCTATAGCCCACCCGTTTTTTGGCCATTTTTCCGCTGGACAAACTAGGCGCCCGGGCCTTCAGGCCGTTATTTTTGGGCGCGGCTGTGCCCGAGGCCTTTTATTGGCACGCGGAGGCCGCTCGCAAAGTCTCGCCCCATTCCGAGTCCGGCGGACGAAGTTGGCCAGCCCCTCCGCCCAAGGCTATAGCCCACCCGTTTTTTGGCCATTTTTCCGCTGGACGAACTTGGCGCCCCAGTCTTGGGGCGGTTATTTTTGGGCACGGCTGTGCCCGCGGCCTATTTTTGGCACGCGGAGGCCGCTCGAAAAGTCTCACCCCATTACGAGTCCGGCGGACGAAGTCGGCCAGCCCCTCCCCCCAAGGCTATAGCCCACCCGTTTTTTGGCAATTTTTCCGCTGGACGAACTTGGCACCCCGGCCTTCGGGCGGTTATTTTTGGGCGCGGCTGTGCCCACGGCCTATTTTTGGCACGTGGAGGCCGCTCGCAATGTCTGGCCCCATTCCAAGTCCGGCGGACGAAGTGGGCCAGCCCCTCCCCCCAAGGCTATAGCCCACCCGCTTTTGTGGCCTTTTTCCGCTGGACGAAATTGGCGCCCCGGCCTTCGGGCGGTTATTTTTGGGCGCGGCTGTGCCCGCGGCCTATTTTTGGCCCACGGAGGAAGCTCGTAAAGTCTCACCCCATTCCCAGTCCGGCGGACGAAGTTGGCCAGCCCCTCCCCCCAAGGCTATAGCCCACCCGTTTTTTGGCCTTTTTTCCGCTGGGGGGTTTGGGCGCGCCGACCTTCGGGAGGTTATTTTTGGGCGCGGCTGTGCCCTAGGCCTATTTTTGGCGCACGGAGGCCGCTCGTAAAGTCTCGCCCCATTCCGAGTCCGGCGGACGAAGTTGGCCAGCCCCTCCGCCCAAGGCTATAGCCCACCCGTTTTCTGGTCATTTTTCCGCTGGACGAACTTGGCGCCCCGGCGTTCGTGCGGTTATTTTTGGGCGTGGCTGTGTCCGTAGCCTATTTTTGGCACCCAGAGGCCGCTCGAAAAGTCTCACCCCATTACGAGTCCGGCGGACGAAGTTGGCCAGCCCCTCCCCCCAAGGCTGTAGCCCACCCGTTTTTTGGCCATTTTTCCGCTGGGGGGTTTGGGCTCGGCGACCTTCGGGCGGTTATTTTTGGGCGCGGCCATGCCCGCGGCTTATTTTTGGCACGCGGAGGCCGCTCGCAAAGTCTCGCCCCATTCCGAGTCCGGCGGACGAAGTTGGCCAGCCCCTCCCCCCAAGGCTGTAGCCCACCCGTTTTTTGGCCATTTTTCCGCTGGGGGGTTTGTGCGCGCCAACCTTCGGGCAGTTATTTTTGGGCGCGGTTGTGCCCGCGGCCTATTTTTGGCACGTGGAGGCCGCTCGCAAAGTCTTGCCCCATTTCGAGTCCGGCGGACGAAGTCGGCCAGCCCCTCCCCCCTAGGCTATAGCCCACCCGTTTTTTGGCCATTTTTCCGATGGACGAACATGGCGCCCCAGCCTTCGGGCGGTTATTTTTGGGCGCGGCTGTACCCGCGGCCTATTTTTGGTACGCGGAGGCCGCTCGTAATGTCTCGCCCCATTCCGAGTCCGGCGGACGAAGTTGGCCAGCCCCTCCCCCCAAGGCTATAGCCCACCCGTGTTTTGGCCATTTTTCCTCTGGACGAACTTTGCGCCCCGACCTTCGGGCAGTTATTTTTGGGCGCGGCTGTGCCCGCGGCCTATTTTTAGCGCGCGGAGGCCGCTCGCAAAGTCTCGCCCCATTCCATGTCCGGCGCACGAAGTGGGCCAGCCCCTCCCCCCAAGGCTATAGCCCACCCGTTTGTTTGCCATTTTTCCGCTGGACGAACTTGGCGCCCCGGCCTTCGGGCGGCTATTTTTGGGTGCGGCTGTGCCCGGGGCCTATTTTTATCATGCTGAGGCCGCTCGCAAAGTCTCACCCCATTCCAAGTCCGGGGGACGAAGTTGGCAGCCCTTCCCCCCAAGGCTATAGCCCACCCGTTTTTTGGCCATTTTTCCGCTGGACGAACTTGGCGCCCCAGCCTTCGGGAGGTTATTTTTGTGCGCGGCTGTGTCCGCAGCCTATTTTTGGTACGCGGAGACCGCTCGTAAAGTCTCGTCCTATTCTGAGTCCGGCGGACGAAGTGGGCCGGCCCCTCCCCCCAAGGCTATAGCCCACCCGTTTGTTTGCCATTTTTCCGCTGGACGAACTAGGCGCCCCGGCCTTCGGGCGGCTATTTTTGGGCACGGCTGTGCCCGCGGCCTATTTTTAGCATGCAGAGGCCACTCACAAAGTCTCGCCCCATTCCGAGTCCGGGGGACGAAGTTGGCAGCCCCTCCCCCCAAGGCTATAGCCCACCCGCTTTTTGGCCTTTTTTCCGCTGGGGGGTTTGGGCGCGCCGACCTTCGGGCAGTTATTTTTGGGCGCGGCTGTACCCTCGGCCTATTTTTTGGCACGCGGAGGCCGCTCGCAAAGTCTCGTCCCATTCCGAGTCCGGCGGACGAAGTGGGCCGACCCCTCCCCCCAAGCCTATAGTCCAGCCGTTTTTTGGCCATTTTTCCACTGGGGGGTTTGAGCGCGCCGACCTTTGGGTGGTCATTTTTGGGCGCGGCTGTGCCCGTGGCCTATTTTTGGCACGCGGAGGCTGCTCGCAAAGTCTCGCCCCATTCCGAGTCCAACGGACGAAGTTGGCAGCCCTTCCCCCCAAGGCTATAGCCCACCCGTTTTTTGGCCATTTTTCCGCTGGACGAACTTGGCGCCCCAGCCTTCGGGAGGTTATTTTTGTGCGCGGCTGTGTCCGCAGCCTATTTTTGGTACGCGGAGACCGCTCGTAAAGTCTCGTCCTATTCTGAGTCCGGCGGACGAAGTTGGCAGCCCTTCCCCCCAAGGCTATAGCCCACCCGTTTGTTTGCCATTTTTCCGCTGGACGAACTAGGCGCCCCGGCCTTCGGGCGGCTATTTTTGGGCACGGCTGTGCCCGCGGCCTATTTTTAGCATGCAGAGGCCACTCACAAAGTCTCGCCCCATTCCGAGTCCGGGGGACGAAGTTGGCAGCCCCTCCCCCCAAGGCTATAGCCCACCCGCTTTTTGGCCCTTTTTTCCGCTGGGGGGTTTGGGCGCGCCGACCTTCGGGCAGTTATTTTTGGGCGCGGCTGTACCCTCGGCCTATTTTTTGGCACGCGGAGGCCGCTCGCAAAGTCTCGTCCCATTCCGAGTCCGGCGGACGAAGTGGGCCGACCCCTCCCCCCAAGCCTATAGTCCAGCCGTTTTTTGGCCATTTTTCCACTGGGGGGTTTGAGCGCGCCGACCTTTGGGTGGTCATTTTTGGGCGCGGCTGTGCCCGTGGCCTATTTTTGGCACGCGGAGGCTGCTCGCAAAGTCTCGCCCCATTCCGAGTCCAACGGACGAAGTTGGCCAGCCCCTCCCCCCAAGGCTCTAGCCCACCCGTTTTTTGGCCATTTTTCCGCTGGACGAACTTGGCGCCCCAGCCTTCGGGCGGTTATTTTTAGCGCGGCAGTGCCCACGGCCTATTTTTGGCATGCAGAGGCCGTTCGCAAAGTCTTGTCCCATTCCGAGTCCGGCGGATGAAGTGGGCCGGCCCCTCCCCCGAAGGCTATAGTCCATCCGTTTTTTGGCCATTTTTCCACTGGGGGGTTTGGGCGCGCCGATCTTCGGGCGGTCATTTTTGGGCGCGGCTGTGTCCGTGGCCTATTTTTGGTACGCGGAGGCCGCTCGCAAAGTCTCGTCCCATTCCGAGTCCGGCGGACGATGTTGGCCAGCCCCTCCCACTAAGGCTATAGCCCACCCGTTTTTTGGCCATTTTTCCGCGGGACGAACTTGGAGCCCCGGCCTTTGGTTGGTTATTTTTGGGTACGGCTGTGCCCATGGCCTATTTTTGGTACGCGGAGGCCGGTCGCAAAGTCTCACCCCATTCCGAGTCCGGCGGACGAAGTTGGCCAGCCCCTCCCCCCAAGGCTATAGCCCACCCGTTTTTTGGCAATTTTTCCGCTGGACGAACTTGGCCCCCGGCCTTCGGGCTGTTATTTTTGGGCACGGCTGTCCCCGCGGCCTATTTTTGGCACACGGAGGCGCCTCGCAAAGTCTCGCGCCATTCCGAGTCCGGCGGACGAAGTTGGCCAGCCCACCCCCCAAGGCTATAGCCCACCCGTTTTTGTGGCCTTTTTCCGCTGGACGACCTTGGCGCCCCGGCCTTAGGGCGGTTATTTTTGGGAGCGGCTGTGACCGGGGCCTATTTTTGGCACATGGAGGCCGCTCGTAAAGTCTCGTGCCATTCCGAGCGCGACGGACGAAGTTGGCCAGCCCCACACCCCAAGGCTATAGCCCACCCGTTTTTGTGGCCTTTTTCCGCTGGACGAACTTGGCGCCCCGGCCTTCGGGCGGTTATTTTGGGCGCGGCTATGCCCGGGGCCTATTTTTGGCACATGGAGGCCGCTCGCAAAGTCTCGCGCCGTTCCGTGTCCGGCGGACGAAGTCGGCCAGCCGCACCCCCCAAGGCTATAGCCCACCCGTTTTTGTGGCCTTTTTCCGCTGGACGAACATGGCGCCCCGGCCTTCGGGCAGTTATTTTTGGGCGCAGCTGTGCCCGGGGCCTATTTTTGGTACGCGGAGGCCGCTCGCAAAGTCTCGTCCCATTCCGAGTCCGGCGGACGATGTTGGCCAGCCCCTCTCACCAAGGCTATAGCCCACCCGTTTTTTGGCCATTTTTCCGCGGGACGAACTTGGAGCCCCGGCCTTTGGTTGGTTATTTTTGGGTACGGCTGTGCCCACGGCCTATTTTTGGTACGCGGAGGCCGGTCGTAAAGTCTCGCCCCATTCCGAGTCCGGCGGACGAAGTTGGCCAGCCCCTCTCACCAAGGCTATAGCCCACCCGTTTTTTGGCCATTTTTCCGCGGGACGAACATGGCGCCCCGGCCTTCGGGCAGTTATTTTTGGGCGCAGCTGTGCCCGGGGCCTATTTTTGGTATGCGGAGGCCGCTCGCAAAGTCTCGTCCCATTCCGAGTCCGGCGGACGATGTTGGCCAGCCCCTCTCACCAAGGCTATAGCCCACCCGTTTTTTGGCCATTTTTCCGCGGGACGAACTTGGAGCCCCGGCCTTTGGTTGGTTATTTTTGGGTACGGCTGTGCCCACGGCCTATTTTTGGTACGCGGAGGCCGGTCGTAAAGTCTCGCCCCATTCCGAGTCCGGCGGACGAAGTTGGCCAGCCCCTCCCCCCAAGGCTATAGCCCACCCGTTTTTTGGCAATTTTTCCGCTGGACGAACTTGGCCCCCGGCATTCGGGCTGTTATTTTTGGGCACGGCTGTCCCCGCGGCCTATTTTTGGCACGCGGAGGCCGTTCACAAAGTCTCGTCCCATTCCGAGTCCGGCGGACGAAGTTGGCCAGCCCCTCCCCCCAAGGCTATAGCCCACCCGTTTTTTGGCCATTTTTCCGCTGGACGAACTTGGCGCCCGGCCTTCGGGCTGTTATTTTTGGGCTCGGCTGTGCCCGCGGCCAATTTTTGGTACGCGGAGGCAGCTCGTAAAGTCTCGCCCCATTCCGAGTCCGGCGGACGAAGTTGGCCAGCCCCTTCCCCCAAGGCTATAGCCCACCCGTTTTTGTGGCCTTTTTCCGCTGGACGAACTTGGCGCCCGGCCTTCGCGCTGTTATTTTTGGGCGCGGCTGTGCCCGCGGCCAATTTTTGGCACACGGAGGCCGCTCACAAAGTCTCGCCCCATTCCGAGTCCGGCGGACGAAGTTGGCCAACCCCTCCCCCCAAGGCTACAGCCCACCCGTTTTTGTGGCCTATTTTCCGCTGGACGAACTTGGCGCCCCGGCCTTCGGGTGATTATTTTTGGGAGCGGCTGTGACCGCGGCCTATTTTTGGCACACGGAGGCCGCTCGCAAAGTCTCGCGCCATTCCGAGTCCGGCGGACGAAGTTGGCCAGCCCCACCCCCCAAGGCTATAGTCCACCCATTTTTGTGGCCTTTTTCCGCTGGACGAACTTGGCGCCCCGGCCTTCCGGCGGGTATTTTTGGGAGCGGCTGTGCCCGGGGCCTAGTTTTTGTACACGGAGCCCGCTCGCAAAGTCTCGCGCCGTTCCGTGTCCGGCGGACGAAGTTGGCCAGCCGCACCCCCCAAGGCTATAGCCCACCCGTTTTTGTGGCCTTTTTCCGCTGGACGAACTTGGCGCCCCGGCCTTCGGACGGTTTATTTTTGGGCGCGGCTGTGCCCGGGGCCTATTTTTCGCACACAGAGGCCGCTCGCAAAGTCTCGCGCCATTCCGAGTCCGGCGGATGAAGTTGGCCAGCCCCACCCCCCAAGGCTATAGTCCACCCGTTTTTGTGGCCTTTTTCCGCTGGACGAACTTGGCGCCCCGGCCTTCGGGCGGTTTATTTTTGGATGCGGCTGTGCCCGGGGCCTATTTTTGGCACACGGAGGCCGCTCGCAAAGTCTCACGCCGTTCCGTGTCCGGCGGACGAAGTCGGCCAGCCGCACCCCCCAAGGCTATAGCCCACCCGTTTTTGTGGCCTTTTTCCGCTGGATGAACTAGGCGCCCCGGCCTTCGGGCGGTTTATTTTTGGGCGCGGCTGTGCCCGGGGCCTATTTTTGGCACACGGAGGCCGCTCGCAAAGTCTCTCGCCATTCCGAGTCCGGCGGATGAAGTTGGCCAGCCCCACCCCCCAAGGCTATAGTCCACCCGTTTTTGTGGCCTTTTTCCGCTGGACGAACTTGGCGCCCCGGCCTTCGGGCGGTTTATTTTTGGGTGCGGCTGTGCCCGGGGCCTATTTCTGGCACACGGAGGCCGCTCGCAAAGTCTCGCGCCATTCCGTGTCCGGCGGACTAACTTGGCCAGCCGCACCCCCCAAGGCTATAGCCCACCCGTTTTTGTGGCCTTTTTCCGCTGGACGACCTTGGCGCCCCGGCCTTAGGGCGGTTATTTTTGGGAGCGGCTGTGACCGGGGCCTATTTTTGGCACACGGAGGCCGCTCGTAAAGTCTCGTGCCATTCCGAGCGCGACGGACGAAGTTGGCCAGCCCCAAACCCCAAGGCTATAGCCCACCCGTTTTTGTGGCCTTTTTCCGCTGGACGAACTTGGCGCCCCGGCCTTCGGGCGGTTATTTTGGGCGCGGCTATGCCCGGGGCCTATTTTTGGCACATGGAGGCCGCTCGCAAAGTCTCGCGCCGTTCCGTGTCCGGCGAACGAAGTTGGCCAGCCGCACCCCCCAAGGCTATAGCCCACCCGTTTTTGTGGCCTTTTTCCGCTCGACGAACTTGGCGCCCCGGCCTTCGGGCGGTTATTTTTGGACGCAGCTGTGACCGCGGCCTATTGTTGGCACATGGAGGTGCCTCGCAAAGTCTCGCGACATTCCGAGTCCGGCGGACAAAATGGGCCAGCCCTACCCCCCAAGGCTATAGCCCACCCGTTTTTGTGGCCTTTTTTCGCTGAACGAACTTGGCGCCCCGGCCTTCGGGAGGTTATTTTTGGGAGCGGCTGTGCCCGGGGCCTATTTTTGGCACACGGAGGCCGCTCGCAAAGTCTCGCGCCATTCCGTGTCCGGCGGACTAACTTGGCCAGCCGCACCCCCCAAGGCTATAGCCCACCCGTTTTTGTGGCCTTTTTCCGCTGGACGAACTTGGCGCCCCGGCCTTCGGGCGGGTATTTTTGGGAGCGGCTGCGCCCGGGGCCTAATTTTGGTACACGGAGCCCGCTCGCAAAGTCTCGCACCGTTCCGTGTCCGGCGGACGAAGTTGGCCAGCCGCACCCCCCAAGGCTATTGCCCACCCGTTTTTGTGGCCTTTTTTCGCTGGACGAACTTGGCGCCCCGGCCTTCGGGCGGTTATTTTTGGGAGCGGCTGTGCCCGGGGCCTATTTTTCGCACACGGAGGCCGCTCGCAAAGGCTCGCGCCATTCCGAGTCCGGCGGACGAAGTTGGCCAGCCCCACCCCCAAGGCTATAGCCCACCCGTTTTTTGGCCATTTTTCCGCGGGGCGAACTTGGAGCCCCGGCCTTTGGTTGGTTATTTTTGGGTACGGCTGTGCCCACGGCCTATTTTTGGTACGCGGAGGCCGGTCGTAAAGTCTCGCCCCATTCCGAGTCCGGCGGACGAAGTTGGCCAACCCCACCCCCCAAGGCTATAGCCCACCCGTTTTTGTGGCCTTTTTTCGCTGGACGAACTTGGCGCCCCGGCCTTCGGGCGGTTATTTTTGGGCGCGGCTGTGGCCGCGGCCTATTTTTGGCACACGGAGGAAGCTCGCAAAGTCTCACCCCATTCCGAGTCCGGCGGACGAAGTTGGCCAGCCCCTCCCCCCAAGGCTATAGCCCACCCGTTTTTTGGCCTTTTTTCCGCTGGGGGGTTTGGGCGCGCCGACCTTCGGGAGGTTATTTTTGGGCGCGGCTGTGCCCTAGGCCTATTTTTGGCGCACGGAGGCCGCTCGCAAAGTCTCGCCCCATTCCGAGTCCAGCGGACGAAGTTGGCCAGCCCCTCCCCCCAAGGCTATAGCCCACCCGTTTTTTGGCCATTTTTCCGCTGGACGAACTTGGCGGCCCGGCCTTCGGGCGGTTATTTTTGGATGCGGCTGTCTCCGCGGCCTATTTTTAGCACGCGGAGGCCGGAGGCAAAGTCTCGCCCCATTCCGAGTCCGGCGGACAAAGTTGGCCAGCCCCTCCCCCCAAGGCTATAGCCCACCCGTTTTTTGGCAATTTTTCCGCTGGACGAACATGGCGCCCCGGCCTTCGGGCGGTTATTTTTGGGAGCGGCTGTGCCCGCGGCCTATTTTTGGCACGCGGAGGCCGGAGGAAAAGTCTCGCCCCATTCTGAGTCCGGCGGACGAAGTCGGCAACCCCTCCCCCCAAGGCTATAGCCCACCCGTTTTTTGGCAATTTTTCCGCTGGACGAACTTGGCGCCCCGGCCTTCGGGCGGTTATTTTTGGGCGCGGCTGTGCCCGCGGCCTATTTTTGGCACGCGGAGGCCGGAGGCAAAGTCTCGCCCCATTCCGAGTCCGGCGGACGAAGTTGGCCAGCCCCTCCCCCCAAGGCTATAGCCCACCCGTTTTTTGGCAATTTTTCCGCTGGACGAACATGGCGCCCCGGCCTTCGGGCGGTTATTTTTGGGCGCGGCTGTGCCCGCGGCCTATTTTTGGCACGCGGAGGCCGGAGGCAAAGTCTCACCCCATTCTGAGTCCGGCGGACGAAGTCGGCCAGCCCCTCCCCCCAAGGCTATAGCCCACCCGTTTTTTGGCAATTTTTCCGTTGGACGAACTTGGCGCCCCGGCCTTCGGGCGGTTATTTTTGGGTACAGCTGTGTCCGTGGCCTATTTTTGGCACGCGGAGGCCGCTCGCAAAGTCTCGTCCCATTCCGAGTCCGGCGGACGAAGTTGGCTAGCCCCTCCCCCCAAGGCTATAGCCCACCCGTTTTTTGGCCATTTTTCCGGTGGACGAACTTGGCGCCCCGGCCTTCGGGGGGTTATTTTTGGGCGCGGCTGTGCCCTCGGCCTATTTTTTGGCACGCGGAGACCGCTCGCAAAGTCTGACCCCATTCCGAGTCCGGCGGACGAAGTGGGCCAGCCCCTCCCCCCAAGGCTATAGCCCACCCGTTTCTTGGCCATTTTTCCGCTGGGGGGTTTGGGTGCCCCGGCCTTCGGGCCGTTATTTTTGGGCGAGGCTGTGCCCGCGGCCTATTTTTAGCGTACGGAGGCCGCTCGCAAAGTCTCGCCCCATTCCAAGTCCGGCGGACGAAGTGGGCCAGCCCCTCCCCCCAAGGCTATAGCCCACCCGTTTGTTTGCCATTTTTCCGCTGGACGAACTTGGCGCCCCGGCCTTCGGGCGGCTATTTTTGGGTGCGGCTGTGCCCGGGGCCTATTTTTATCATGCGGAGGCCGCTCGCAAAGTCTCACCCCATTCCGAGTCCGGGGGACGAAGTTGGCAGCCCTTCCCCCCAAGGCTATAGCCCACCCGTTTTTTGGCCATTTTTCCGCTGGACGAACTTGGCGCCCCGGCGTTCGGGGGGTTATTTATGGGTGCGGCTTTGCCCGCGGCCTATTTTTGGGATGCGGAGGCCGCTCGCAAAGTGTCGCCCCATTCCGAGTCCCTCGGACGAAGTTGGCAACCCTTCCCCCCAAGGCTATAGCCCACCCGTTTTTTGGCAATTTTTCCGTTGGACGAACTTGGCGCCCCGGCCTTCGGGCGGTTATTTTTGGGTACAGCTGTGTCCGTGGCCTATTTTTGGCACGCGGAGGCCGCTCGCAAAGTCTCATCCCATTCCGAGTCCGGCGGACGAAGTTGGCTAGCCCCTCCCCCCAAGGCTATAGCCCACCCGTTTTTTGGCCATTTTTCCGGTGGACGAAATTGGCGCCCCGGCCTTGGGGCGGTTATTTTTGGACGCGGCTGTGCCCTCGGCCTATTTTTTGGCACGCGGAGACCGCTCGCAAAGTCTCACCCAATTCCGAGTCCGGCGGACGAAGTTGGCCAGCCCCTCCCCCCAAGGCTATCGCCCACCCGTTTCTTGGCCATTTTTCCGCTGGGGGGTTTGGGCGCGCCGACCTTTGGGGGGTTATTTTTGGGTATGGCTGTGCCCGCGGCCTATTTTTGGCACGCGGAGGCCGCTCGCAAAGTCTCGCCCCATTCCGAGTCCGCGGACGATGTTGGCCATTTTTTCGCTGGTCGAACTTGGCGCCCCGGCCTTCGGGCGGTTATTTTTGGGCGCGGCTCTGCCCGGGGCCTATTTTTGGCACGCGGAGGCCGGAGGCAAAGTCTCGCCCCATTCCGAGTCCGGCGGACGAAGTTGGCCAGCCCCTCCCCCCAAGGCTATAGCCCACCCGTTTTTTGGCAATTTTTCCGCAGGACGAACATGGCGCCCCGGCCTTCGGGCGGTTATTTTTGGGTGCGGCTGTGCCCGCGGCCTATTTTTGGCACGCGGAGGCTGGAGGCAAAGTGTCGCCCCATTCTGAGTCCGGCGGACGAAGTCGGCCAGCCCCTCCCCCCAAGGCTATAGCCCACCCGTTTTTTGGCAATTTTTCCGCTGGACGAACTTGGCGCCCCGGCCTTCGGGCGGTTAATTTTGGGCGCGGCTGTGCCCGCGGCCTATTTTTGGCACGCGGAGGCCGGAGGCAAAGTCTCGCCCCATTCCGAGTCCGGCGGACGAAGTTGGCCAGCCCCTCCCCCCAAGGCTATAGCCCACCCGTTTTTTGGCAATTTTTCCGCTGGACGAACATGGCGCCCCGGCCTTCGGACGGTTATTTTTGGGCGCGGCTGTGCCCGCGGCCTATTTTTGGCACGCGGATGCCGGAGGCAAAGTCTCACCCCATTCTGAGTCCGGCGGACGAAGTCGGCCAGCCCCTCCCCCCAAGGCTATAGCCCACCCGTTTTTTGGCAATTTTTCCGCTGGACGAACTTGGCACCCCGGCCTTCGGGCGGTTATTTTTGGGCGCGGCTGTGCCCATGGCCTATTTATGGCACGTGGAGGCCACTCGCAATGTCTGGCCCCATTCCAAGTCCGGCGGACGAAGTGGGCCAGCCCCTCCCCCCAAGGCTATAGCCCACCCGTTTTTTGGCCATTTTTCCGATGGACGAACATGGCGCCCCGGCCTTCAGGCGGTTATTTTTGGGCGCGGCTGTGCCCGCGGCCTATTTTTGGCACACGGAGGAAGCTCGCAAAGTCTCACCCCATTCCGAGTCCGGCGGACGAAGTGGGCCAGCCCCTCCCCCCAAGGCTATAGCCCACCCGTTTTTTGGCCTTTTTTCCGCTGGGGGGTTTGGGCGCGCCGACCTTCGGGAGGTTATTTTTGGGCGCGGCTGTGCCCTAGGCCTATTTTTGGCACACGGAGGCCGCTCGCAATGTCTGGCCCCATTCCGAGTCCGGCGGACGAAGTGGGCCAGCCCCTCCCCCCAAGGCTATAGCCCACCCGTTTTTTGGCCATTTTTCCGCTGGACAAACTTGGCGCACGGGCCTTCAGGCCGTTATTTTTGGGCGCGGCTGTGTCCGCGGCCTTTTTTTGGCACGCGGAGGCCGCTCGCAAAGTCTCGCCCTATTCCGAGTCCGGCGGACGAAGTTGGCCAGCCCCTCCCCCCAAGGCTATAGCCCACCCGTTTTTTGGCCATTTTTCCGCTGGACGAACTTGGCGCCCCAGCCTTGGGGCGGTTATTTTTGGGCACGGCTGTGCCCGCGGCCTATTTTTGGCACGCGGAGGCCGCTCGCAAAGTCTCACCCCATTCCGAGTCCGGCGGACGAAGTTGGCCAGCCCCTCCCCCCAAGGCTGTAGCCCACCCGTTTTTTGGCCATTTTTCCGCTGGGGGGTTTGGGCTCGGCGACCTTCGGGCAGTTATTTTTGGGCGCGGTCGTGCCCGCGGCCTATTTTTGGCACGTGGAGGCCGCTCGCAAAGTCTTGCCCCATTTCGAGTCCGGCGGACGAAGTCGGCCAGCCCCTCCCCCCTAGGCTATAGCCCACCCGTTTTTTGGCCATTTTTCCGCTGGACGAACATGGCGCCCCAGCCTTCGGGCGGTTATTTTTGGGCGCGGCTGTACCCGCGGCCTATTTTTGGTACGCGGAGGCCGCTCGTAATGTCTCGCCCCATTCCGAGTCCGGCGGACGAAGTTGGCCAGCCCCTCCCCCCAAGGCTATAGCCCACCCGTGTTTTGGCCATTTTTCCTCTGGACGAACTTTGCGCCCCGACCTTCGGGCAGTTATTTTTGGGCGCGGCTGTGCCCGCGGCCTATTTTTAGCGCGCGGAGGCCGCTCGCAAACTCTCGCCCCATTCCATGTCCGGCGGACGAAGTGGGCCAGCCCCTCCCCCCAAGGCTATAGCCCACCCGTTTGTTTGCCATTTTTCCGCTGGACGAACTTGGCGCCCCTGCCTTCGGGCGGCTATTTTTGGGTGCGGCTGTGCCCGGGGCCTATTTTTATCATGCTGAGGCCGCTCGCAAAGTCTCACCCCATTCCGAGTCCGGGGGACGAAGTTGGCAGCCCTTCCCCCCAAGGCTATAGCCCACCCGTTTTTTGGCCATTTTTCCGCTGGACGAACTTGGCGCCCCAGCCTTCGGGAGGTTATTTTTGTGCGCGGCTGTGTCCGCAGCCTATTTTTGGTACGCGGAGACCGCTCGTAAAGTCTCGTCCTATTCTGAGTCCGGCGGACGAAGTTGGCAGCCCTTCCCCCCAAGGCTATAGCCCACCCGTTTGTTTGCCATTTTTCCGCTGGACGAACTAGGCGCCCCGGCCTTCGGGCGGCTATTTTTGGGCACGGCTATGCCCGCGGCTATTTTTAGCATGCAGAGGCCGCTCACAAAGTCTCGCCCCATTCCGAGTCCGGGGGACGAAGTTGGCAGCCCCTCCCCCCAAGGCTATAGCCCACCCGCTTTTTGGCCTTTTTTCCGCTGGGGGGTTTGGGCGCGCCGACCTTCGGGCAGTTATTTTTGGGCGCGGCTGTACCCTCGGCCTATTTTTTGGCACGCGGAGGCCGCTCGCAAAGTCTTGCCCCATTCCGAGTCCGGCTGACGAAGTTGGCCAGCCCCTCCCCCCAAGGCTATAGCCCACCCATTTTTTGGCCATTTTTCCGCTGGACGAACTTGGCGCCCCGGCCTTCGAGGGGTTATTTATGGGTACGGCTTTGCCCAAGGCCTATTTTTGGGATGCGGAAGCCGCTCGCAAAGTCTCGCCCCATTCCGAGTCCCTCGGACGAAGTTGGCCAGACCCTCCCCCCAAGGCTATAGCCCACCCGTTTTTTGGCCATTTTTCCGCTGGACGAACTTGGCGCCCCGGCCTTCGGGCGCTTATTTTTGGGTACAGCTGTGTCCGTGGCCTATTTTTTGCACGCTGAGGCCGCTCGCAAAGTCTTGTCCCATTCCGAGTCCGGCGGACGAAGTTGGCTAGCCCCTCCCCCCAAGGCTATAGCCCACCCGTTTTTTGGCCATTTTTCCGGTGGACGAACTTGGCGCCCCGGCCTTCGGGCGGTTATTTTTGGGCGCGGCTGTGCCCTCGGCCTATTTTTTGGCACGCGGAGACCGCTCGCAAAGTCTCACCCCATTCGGAGTCCGGCGGACGAAGTGGGCCAGCCCCTCCCCCCAAGGCTATAGCCCACCCGTTTCTTGGCCATTTTTCCGCTGGGGGGTTTGGGTGCCCCGGCCTTCGGGCCGTTATTTTTGGGCGAGGCTGTGCCCGCGGCCTATTTTTAGCGCGCGGAGGCCGCTCGCAAAGTCTCGCCCCATTCCAAGTCCGGCGGACGAAGTGGGCCAGCCCCTCCCCCCAAGGCTATAGCCCACCCGTTTGTTTGCCATTTTTCCGCTGGACGAACTTGGCGCCCCGGCCTTCGGGCGGCTATTTTTGGGTGCGGCTGTGCCTGGGGCCTATTTTTATCATGCGGAGGCCACTCGTAAAGTCTCGCCCTATTCCGAGTCCGGCAGACGAACTTGGCCGGCCCCACCCCCAAAGGCTATAGCACACCCGTTTTTTTGGCCTTTTTCCGCCGGACGAACTTGGCGACTCGGCCTTCGGGCTGTTATTTTTGGGTGCAGCTGTCCCCATGGCCTATTTTAGGCACACGGGGGCCGTTCATAAAGTCTCGCCCCATTATGAGTCCGGCGGACGAACATGGCCAGCCCCACCCCCCAAGGCTATAGCCCACCCGTTTTTGTGGCCTTTTTCCGCTGGACGAACTTGGCGCCCCGGCCTTCGGGCGGTTATTTTTGGGCGCGGCTCTGCCCGGGGCCAATTTTTGGCACACGGAGGCCGCTCGCAAAGTCTCGCACCATTCCGAGTCCGGCGGGTGAGGTTTGCCAGCCCCACCCCCCAAGGCTATAGCCCCCCAGTTTTTGTGGCCTTTTTCCGCTGGACAAACTTGGCGCCCCGGCCTTCGGGCGGTTATTTTGGGGCGCGACTGTGTCCGGGGCCTATTTTTGGCACACGGAGGCCGCTCGCAAAGTGTCGCGCCATTCCGAGTCCGGCGGACGAAGTTGCCCAGCCCCACCCCCCAAGGCTATAGCCCACCCGTTTTTGTGGCCTTTTTCCGCTGGACGAACTTGGCGCCCCGGCCTTCGGGCGGTTATTTTTGAGTGCGGCTGTGCCCGGGGCCTATTTTTGGCACACGGAGGCCGCTCGCAAAGTCTCGCGCCATTCCGAGTCCGGCGGACAAAGTTGGCCAGCCCCACCCCCAAGGCTATAGCCCACCCGTTTTTGTGGCCTTTTTCCGCTGGACGAACTGGGCGCCTCGGCCTTCGGGCGGTTATTTTTGGGCGTGGCTCTGCCTGGGGCCTATTTTTGGCACACGGAGGCCGCTCGCAAAGTCTCGCGCCATTCCGAGTCCGGCGGACGAAGTTGGCCAGGCCCACCCCCCAAGGCTATAGCCCACCCGTTTTTGTGGCCTCTTTCCGCTGGACGAACTTGGCGCCCCGGACTTCGGGTGGTTATTTTTGGGCGCGGCTGTGTGCGGGGCCTATTTCTGGCACACGGAGGCCGCTCGCAAAGTCTCGCGCCATTCCGAGTCCGGCGGACGAAGTTGGCCAGCCCCACCCCCCAAGGCTATAACCCACCCGTTTTTGTAGCCTTTTTCCGCTGGACGAACTTGGCGACCCGGCCTTCGGCCGGTTATTTTCGTGCGCGGCTGTGTCCGGGGCCTATTTTTGGCACACGGAGTCCGTTCGTAAAGTCTCACGCCATTCCGAGTCCGGCGGACGAAGTGGGCCAGGCCTACCCCCCAAGGCTATAGCCCACCCGTTTTTGTGGCCGTTTTCCGCTGGACGAACTTGGCGCCCCGGTCTTCGGGCGGTTATTTTTCATCGCGGAAGTGCCCGAGGCCTATTTTTGGCACACGGAGGCCGCTCGCAAAGTCTCGCGCCATTCCGAGTCCGGCGGACAAAGTTGGCCAGCCCCACCCCCAAGGCTATAGCCCACCCGTTTTTGTGGCCTTTTTCCGCTGGACGAAATTGGCGCCCCGGTCTTCGGGCGGTTATTTTTGGGCGAGGCTGTGCCCGGGGCCTAGTGCCGAGGCCTATCTTTGGAGTCACGGAGGCCAGCTCGCAAAGTCTCGCGCCATTTTTCCGCTGTCCGGCGGACGGTTATTTTTAGCGCCGGCTGTGCCCAGGGCCATTTTTGCCCCTCGCTCACCCCCATTCTGAGTCCGGCTATAGCCCACCCAGTTTTTGTGGCCTTTTTTCCACCCGCTTTTGGGCCGCTTTTCCGATGTACGAACTTGGCGCCCCGGTCTTCGGGCGGTTATTTTTGGGCGAGGCTGTGCCCGGGGCCTATTTTTTGAACACGGAGTCCGCTCGCAAAGTCTCGCGCCATTCCGAGTCCGGCGGACGAAGTTGGCCAGCCCCACCCCCCAAGGCTATAGCCCACCCGTTTTTGTGGCCTCTTTCCGCTGGACGAACTTGGCGCCCCGGCCTTCGGGCGGTTATTTTTTATCGCGGCTGTGCCCAGGGTCTATTTTGGCACACGGAGTCCGCTCGCAAAGTCTCGCGCCATTCCGAGTCCGGCGGACGAAGTGGGCCAGGCCCACCCCCCAAGGCTATAGCCCACCCGTTTTTGTGGCCGTTTTCCGCTGGACGAACATTGCGCCCCGGTCTTCGGGCGGTTATTTTTTATCGCGGCAGTGCCCGGGGCCTATTTTTGGCACACGGAGGCCGCTCGCAAAGTCTCGCGCCATTCCGAGTCCGGCGGACGAAGTGGGCCAGGCCCACCCCCCAAGGCTATAGCCCACCCGTTTTTGTGGCCGTTTTCCGCTGGACGAACATGGCGCCCCGGTCTTCGGGCGGTTATTTTTTATCGCGGCAGTGCCCGGGGCCTATTTTTGGCGCACGGAGGCCGCTCGCAAAGTCTCGCGCCATTCCGAGTCCGGCGGACGAAGTGGGCCAGGCCCACCCCCCAAGGCTATACCCCACCCGTTTTTGTGGCCGTTTTCCGCTGGACGAACATGGCGCCCCGGTCTTCGGGCGGTTATTTTTGATCGCGGCAGTGCCCGGGGCCTATTTTTGGCACACGGAGGCCGCTCGCAAAGTCTCGCGCCATTCCGAGTCCGGCGGACGAAGTTGGCCAGCCCCACCCCCCAAGGCTATAGCCCACCCGTTTTTGTGGCCTTTTTCCGCTGGACGAACTTGGCGCCCTGGCCTTCGGGCGGTTATTTTTTAGTGCGGCTGTGCCCGGGGCCTATTTTTAGCACACGGAGGCCGCTCGCAAAGTCTCGCGCCATTCCGAGTCCGGCGGACGAAGTTGGCCAGGCCCACCCCCCAAGGCTATAGCCCACCCGTTTTTGTGGCCGTTTTCCGCTGGACGAACTTGGCGCCCCGGCCTTCGGGCGGTTATTTTTGAGTGCGGCTGTGCCCGGGGCCTATTTTTGGCACACGGAGGCCGCTCACAAAGTCTCGCGCCATTCCGAGTCCGGCGGACGAAGTTGGCCAGCCCCACCCCCCAAGGCTATAGCCCACCCGTTTTTGTGGCCTTTTTCCGCTGGACGAACTTGGCGCCCCGGCCTTCGGGCGGTTATTTTTTAGCGCGGCTGTGGCCAGGGTCTATTTTTGGCACACGGAGGCCGCTCGTAAAGTCTCGCGCCATTCCGAGTCCGGCGGACGAAGTGGGCCAGGCCCACCACCCAAGGCTATAGCCCACCCGTTTTTGTGGCCGTTTTCCGCTGGACGAACATGGCGCCCCGATCTTCGGGCGGTTATTTTTTATCGCGGCAGTGCCCGGGGCCTATTTTTAGCACACGGAGGCCGCTCGCAAAGTCTCGCGCCATTCCGAGTCCGGCGGACGAAGTGGGCCAGGCCCACCCCCCAAGGCTATAGCCCACCCGTTTTTGTGGCCGTTTTCCGCTGGACGAACATGGCTCCCCGGTCTTCGGGCGGTTATTTTTGATCGCGGCAGTGCCCGGGGCCTATTTTTGGCACACGGAGGCCGCTCGCAAAGTCTCGCGCCATTCCGAGTCCGGCGGACAAAGTTGGCCAGCCCCACCCCCAAGGCTATAGCCCACCCGTTTTTGTGGCCTTTTTCCGCTGGACGAAATTGGCGCCCCGGTCTTCGGGCGGTTATTTTTGGGCGAGGCTGTGCCCGGGGCCTATTTTTTGAACACGGAGTCCGCTCGCAAAGTCTCGCGCCATTCCGAGTCCGGCGGACGAAGTTGGCCAGCCCCACCCCCCAAGGCTATAGCCCACCCGTTTTTGTGGCCTTTTTCCGCTGGACGAACTTGGCGCCCCGGGCTTCAGGCGGTTATTTTTTAGTGCGGCTGTGCCCGGGGCCTATTTTTCGCACACAGAGGCCGCTCGCAAAGTCTCGCGCCATTCCTAGTCATGCGGACGAAGTTGGCAGGCCCACCCCCCAAGGCTATAGCCCACCCGTTTTTGTGGCCGTTTTCCGCTGGACGAACTTGGCGCCCCGGCCTTCGGGCGGTTATTTTTGAGTGCGGCTGTGCCCGATGCCTATTTTTGGCACACGGAGGCCGCTCGTAAAGTCTCGCGCCATTCCGAGTCCGGCGGACGAAGTCGTCCAGGCCCACCCCCCAAGGCTATAGCCCACCCGTTTTTGTGGCCGTTTTCCGCTGGACGAACTTGGCGTCCCGGCCTTCGGGCGGTTATTTTTGGGCGCGGCTGTTCCCGTGGCCTATTTTTGGCACACGGAGTCCGCTCGCAAAGTCTCGCGCCATTCCGAGTCCGGCGGACGAAGTGGGCCAGCCCCACCCCCCAAGACTATAGCCCACCCGTTTTTGTGGCCTTTTTCCGCTGGACGAACTTGGCGCCCCGGCCTTCGGGCGGTTATTTTTTATCGCGGCTGTGCCCGGGGTCAATTTTTGGCACACGGAGGCCACTCGTAAAGTCTCGTGCCATTCCGAGTCCGGCGGACGAAGTTGGCCAATCCCACCCCCCAAGGCTATAGCCCAACCGTTTTTGTGGCCTTTTTCCGCTGGATGAACTTGGCGCCCCGGCCTTCGGGCAGTTATTTTTGGGCACGGCTGTGCCCGCGGCCTATTTTTGGCACACGGAGGCCCCTCGCAAAGTCTCGCGCCATTCCGAGTCCGGCGGACGAAGTTGTCCAGCCCCCCACCCAAGACTATAGCCCACCCGTTTTTGTGGCCTTTTTCCGCTGGACGAACATGGCGCACCAGCCTTCGGGCGGTTATTTTTGGGCGCGGCTGTGAACGCGGCCTATTTTTGGCACACGGAGGACCCTCGCAAAGTCTCACCCTATTCCTAGTCCGGCGGACGAAGTAGGCCGGCCCGACCCCCCAAGGCTATAGCCCACCCGTTTTTGTGGCCTTTTTCCGCTGGACGAACTTGGCACCCCGGCCTTCGGGCGGTTATTTTTGGGCGCGGCTGTGCGCGTGGCCTATTTTTCGCACACGGAGGCCCCTCGCAAAGTCTCGCGCCATTCCGAGTCCGGCGGACGAAGTTAGCCAGCCCCACCCCCCAAGGCCATAGCCCACCCGTTTTTGTGGCCTTTTTCCGCTGGACGAACTTGGCGCCCAGGCCTTCGGGCGGTTATTTTTGGGCGCGGCTGTGAACGCGGCCTATTTTTAGCACACGGAGGACCCTCGCAAAGTCTCGCGCTATTCCGAGTCCGGCGGAGGAAGTAGGCCGGCCCGACCCCCCAAGGCTATAGCCCACCCGTTTTTTGGCCATTTTTCCGCTGGACGAACTTGGCGCCCCGGCCTTCGGGCGGTTATTTTTGGGCGCGGCTGTGAACGCGGCCTATTTTTGGCACACGGAGGCCCCTCGCAAAGTCTCGCGCTATTCCGAGTCCGGCGGAGGAAGTTGGCCAGCCCCTCCCCCCAAGGCTATAGCCCACCCGTTTTTTGGCCATTTTTCCGCTGGACGAACTTGGCGCCCCGGCCTTCGGGCGGTTATTTTTGGGCGCGGCTGTGCCCGCGGCCTATTTTTGGCACGTGGAGGCCACTCGAAAAGTCTCGCCCCATTTTGAGTCTGGCGGACGAAGTGGGCCAGCCCCTCCTCCCAAGGCTATAGCCAACCCCTTTTTTGGCCATTTTTCCGCTGGACGAACTTGGCGCCCCGGCTTTCGGGAGGTTATTTTTGGGTACGGCTGTGCCCGAAGCCTATTTTTGGTACACGGAGACCCCTCGCAAAGTCTCGCGCCATTCCGAGTCCGGCGGACGAAGTTGTCCAGCCCCACCCCCCAAGACTATAGCCCACCCGTTTTTGTGGCCTTTTTCCGCTGGACGAACTTGGCGCCCCGGCCTTCGGGCGGTTATTTTTGGGCGCGGCTGTGCGCACGGCCTATTTTTGGCACACGGAGGCCCCTCGAAAAGTTTCGCGCCATTGCGAGTCCAGCGGACGAACTTGACCAGCCCCACCCCCCAAGGCTATAGCCTACCCGTTTTTATGGCCTTTTTCCACTGGACGAACTTGGCGGGCCGGCCTTCGGGCGGTTATTTTTGGGCGTGGCTGTGCCCATGTCCTATTTTTGGCACACGGAGGCCGTTCGCAAAGTCTCACGCCATTCCGAGTCCGGCGGACGATGTTGGCCAGCCCCACCCCCCAAGGCTATAGCCCACACGTTTTTGTGGCCTTTTTCCGCTGGACGAACTTGGCGCCCCGGCCTTCGGGCTGTTATTTTTGGGCGCGGCTGTGTCCGGGGCCTATTTTTGGCACGCGGAAGCCGATCGCAAAGGCTCGCGCCATTCCGAGTCCGGCGGACGAAGTTTGCCAGCCCCTCCCCCCAAGGCTATAGCCCACCCGTTTTTTTGCCATTTTTCCGCTGGACGAACTTGGCGCCCCGGCCTTCGGGCTGTTATTTTTGGGCGTGGCTGTGTCCGCAGCCTATTTTTGGCATGCGGAGGCCTCTCGCAAAGTCTCGCCCCATTCCGAGTCTGGCGGACGAAGTGGGCCAGCCCCTCTCCCCAAGGCTATAGCCCACCTGTTTTTTGGCCATTTTTCCGCTGCACGAACTTGGCGCCCTGGCCTTCGGGTGGTTATTTTTGGGCGCGGCTGTGCCCGCGGCCTATTTTTGGCACGCAGAGGCCACTCGCAAAGTCTCGCGCCATTACGAGTCCGGAGGACGAAGTTCGCCAGCCCCACCCCCCAAGGCTATAGCCCACCCATTTTTCTGGCCTCTTTCCGCTGGACGAACTTGGCGCCCCGGCCTTCGGGTGGTTATTTTTGTGCGCGGCTGTGTCCGGGGCCTATTTTTGGCACACGGAGGCCGATCGCAAAGGCTCGCGCCATTCCGAGTCCGGCGGACGAAGTTGGCCAGCCCCTCCCCCCAAGGCTATAGCCCGCCCGTTTTTTGGCCATTTTTCCGCTGGACGAACTTGGCGCCCCGGCCTTCGGGCTGTTATTTTTGGGTGCGGCTGTGCCCGCGGCCTATTTTTGGCATGCGGAGGCCGCTCGCAAAGTCTTGCCCCATTCCGAGTCCGGCGGACGAAGTGGGCCAGCCCCTCCCCCCAAGGCTATAGCCCACCCGTTTTTTGGCCATTTTTCTGCAGGGGGTTTGGGCGCGCTGACCTTCGGGGGGTTATTTTTGGGCACGGCTGTGCCCGCTGCCTATTTTTGGCATGCGGAGGGCGCTCGCAAAGTCTCGCCCCATTCTGAGTCTGGCGGACGAAGTTGGCCAGCCCCTCCCCCCAAGGCTATATAGCGCACCTGTTTTTTGGCCATTTTTCTGCTGGACGAACTTGGCTCCCTGGCCTTCGGGCAGCTATTTTTAGCCGCGGCTGTGCCCGCGGCATATTTTTGGCCTGCGGAGGCCATTCGCAAAGTCTCGCCCCATTCCGAGTCTGGCGGACGAAGTGGGCCAGCCCTTCCCCCAGAGGCTATAGCCCACCCATTTTTTGGCTCGCCCCATTCCGAGTCCGGCGGACGAAGTCGGCCAGCCCCTCCCCCCAAGGCTATAGCCCACCCGTTTTTTGCCCATTTTTGCGCTGGACGAACATGGCGCCCCGGCCTTCGGGCGGTTATTTTTGGGCGCGGCTGTGTCCGCGGCTTATTTTTGGCACGCGGAGGCCGCTTACAAAGTCTCGCCCCATTCCGAGTCCGGCGGACGAAGTGGGCCAGCCCCTCCCCCCAAGGCTATAGCCCACCCGTTTTTTGGCCATTTTTCCACTGGACGAACTTGGCGCCCCGGCCTTCGGGCGGTTATTTTTGGGCGCGGTGTGGCCGCACCCTATTTTTGGTTCACGGAGGGTGCTTGCAAAGTCTCACCCCATTCCGAGTCTGGCAGACGAAGTTGGCCAGCCCCTCCCCCCAAGGCTATAGCCCGCCCGTTTTTTGGCCATTTTTCCGCTGGACGAACTTGGCGCCCCGGACTTTGGGCTGTTATTTTCGGGCGCGGCTGTGCCCGCGGCCTATTTTTGGCACACGGAGGCCACTCGCAAAGTCTTGCCCCATTCCGAGTCCGGCGGACGAAGTGGGCCAGCCCCTCCCCCCAAGGCTATAGCCCACCCGTTTTTTGGCCATTTTTCTGCTGGGGGTTTTGGGCGCGCTGACCTTCGGGGGGTTATTTTTGGGCGCGGCTGTGCCCGCTGCCTATTTTTGGCATGCGGAGGGCGCTCGCAAAGTCTCGCCCCATTCCGAGTCTGGCGGACGAAGTGGGCCAGCCCCTCCCCCCAAGACTATATAGCCCACCCGTTTTTTGGCCATTTTTCCGCTGGGCGAACTTGGCGCCCCGGGCTTCGGGAATCTATTTTTGGCCGCGGCTGTGCCCGCGGCCTATTTTTGGTACGCGGAGGCCGTTCGCAAAGTCTCGCCCCATTCCGAGTCCTGCGGACGAAGTTGGCCAGCCCCTCCCCCCAACGCTATAGCCCACCCGTTTTTTGGCCATTTTTCCGCTGGGGGGTTTGGGCGCGCCGCCCTTCGCGCGGTTATTTTTGGGCGCGGCTGTGACCGCAGCCTATTTTTGGCACGCGGAGGCCACTCGCAAATTCTCGCCCCATTCCGAGTCCGGCGGACGAAGTTGGCCATCCCCTCCCCTCAAGGCTATAACCCACCCGTTTTTTGGCCATTTTTCCGCTGGACGAACTTGGCGCCCCGGCGTTCGGGCTGTTATTTTTGGGCGCGGCTGTGTCCGCAGCCTATTTTTGGCACGCGGAGGCCTCTCGCAAAGTCTCGCCCCATTCCGAGTCCGGCGGACGAAGTGGGCCAGCCCCTCCCCCCAAGGCTATAGCCCTTTTGCCCATTTTTCCGCTGCACGAACTTGGCGCCCCGGCCTTCGGGCGGTTATTTTTGGGTGTGGCTGTGCCCGCCGCCTATTTTTGGCACGCGGAGGCCACTCGCAAAGTCTCGCCCCATTCCGAGTCCGGCGGACGAAGTGGGCCAGCCCCTCCCCCCAACGCTATAGCCCACCCGTTTTTTGGCCATTTTTCCGCTGGGGGTTTGGGTGCGCCGGCCTTCGCGCGGTTATTTTTGGGCGCGGCTGTGCCCGCAGCCTATTTTTGGCACGCGGAGGCCGCTCGCAAAGTCTCGCCCCATTCCGAGTCCGGCGGACGAAGTTGGCCAGCCCCTCCCCCCAAGGCTACAGCCCACCCGTTTTTTGGCCATTTTTCCGCTGGACGAACTTGGCGCCCCGGCCTTCGGGTGGTTATTTTTGTGCACGGCTGTGCCTGCACCCTATTTTTGGCACGCGAAGGCCGCTCGCAAAGTCTCGCCCCATTCCGAGTCCGGCGGACGAAGTTGGCCAGCCCCTCCCCCCAAGGCTATAGCCCACCCGTTTTTTGGCCATTTTTCCGCTGGGGGGTTTGGGCGAGCTGACCTTCGGGCGGTTATTTTTGGGCGCGGTTGTGTCCGCGGCCTATTTTTGGCACGCGGAGGCCGTTCGCAAAGTCTCGCCCCATTCCGAGTCCAGCGGACGAGGTTGGCCAACCCCTCCCCCCAAGGCTCTAGCCCACCCGTTTTTTGGCCATTTTTCCGCTGGACGAACTTGGCGCCCCAGCCTTCGGGCGGTTATTTTTGGGCGCGGCAGTGCCCACGGCCTATTTTTGGCATGCTGAGGCCGTTCACAAAGTCTCGTCCCATTCCGAGTCCGGCGGACGAAGTGGGCCGGCCCCTCCCCCCAAGGCTATAGTCCACCCGTTTTTTGGCCATTTTTCCACTGGGGGGTTTGGGCGCGCCGACCATCGGGCAGTCATTTTTGGGCGCGCCTGTGCCCGTGGCCTATTTTTGGCACGCGGAGGCCGCTCACCAATCTCGCCCCATTCCGAGTCCGGCGGACGAAGTTGTCCAGCCCCTCCCACCAAGGCTATAGCCCACCCGTTTTTGGCCATTTTTCCGCGGGACGAACTTGGAGCCCCGGCCTTCGGGTGGTTATTTTTGGTACGCGGAGGCCGGTCGCAAAGTCTCGCCCCATTCCGAGTCCGGCGGACGAAGTTGGCTTACCCCTCCCCCCAAGGCTATAGCCCACCCATTTTTTTGCCATTTTTCCGCTGGACGAACTTGGCGCCCCGGCCTTCGGGCGGTTATTTTTGGGCACGGCTGTGCCCGCGGCTTATTTTTGGCACGTGGAGGCTGTTCACAAAGTCTCGTCCCATTCCGAGTCCGGCGGACGAAGTTGGCCAGCCCCTCCCCCCAAGGCTATAGCCCACCCATTTTTTGGCCATTTTTCCGCTGGGGGGTTTGGGCGCAATGACCTTCGGGGGGTTATTTTAGGACGCGGCTGTGCCACGGCCTATTTTTGGCACGCGGAGGCCGCTCGTAAAGTCTCGACCCATTCCGAGTCCGGCGGACGAAGTTGGCCAGCCCCTCCCCCCAAGGCTATTGCCCACCCGTTTTTTGGCCATTTTTCCGCTGGACGAACTTGGCGCCCCGGCCTTCGGGTGGTTATTTTTGTACGCGGCTGTTCCTGCAGCCTATTTTTGGCACGCGGAGGCCGCTCGCAAAGTCTCGCCCCATTCCGAGTCCGGCGGACGAAGTTGGCCAGCCCCTCCCCCCAAGGCTATAGCCCACCCGTTTTTTGGCCATTTTTCCGCTGGGAGGTTTGGGCGCAACGACCTTCGGGGGGTTATTTTTGGACGCGGCTGTGCCCACGCCCTATTTTTGGCACGCGGAGGCCGCTCGCAAAGTCTCGCCCCATTCCGACTCCGGCGGACGAAGTTGGCCAGCCCCTCCCCCCAAGGCTATAGCCCACCCGTTTTTTGGCCATTTTTCCGCTGGACGAACTTGGCGCCCCGGCCTTCGGGCAGTTATTTTTGGGCACGGCTGTGCCCGCGGCCAATTTTTGGTACGCGGAGGCAGCTCGCAAAGTCTCACCCCATTCTGAGCCCGGCGGACGAAGTTCGCCCGCCCCTCCCCCGAAGGCTATAGCCCACCCGTTTTTTGGCCATTTTTCCGCTGGGGGGTTTGGGCGCAACGACCTTCGGGGGGTTATTTTTGGACGCGGCTGTGCCCACGCCCTCTTTTTGGCACGCGGAGGCCGCTCGCAAAGTCTCGTCCCATTCCGAGTCCGGCGGACGAAGTTGGCCAGCCCCTCCCCCCAAGGCTATGGCCCACCCGTTTTTTGGCCATTTTTCCGCTGGACGAACTTGGCGCCCCGGCCTTCGGGCAGTTATTTTTGGGCACGGCTGTGCCCGCGGCCAATTTTTGGTACGCGGAGGCAGCTCGCAAAGTCTCACCCCATTCCGAGCCCGGCGGACGAAGTTCGCCAGCCCCTCCCCCGAAGGCTATAGCCCACCCGTTTTTTGGCCATTTTTCCGCTGGGGGGTTTGGGCGCAACGACCATCGGGGGGTTATTTTTGGACGCGGCTGTGCCCACGCCCTCTTTTTGGCACGCGGAGGCCGCTCGCAAAGTCTCGCCCCATTCCGAGTCCGGCGGACGAAGTTGGCCAGCCCGTCCCCCCAAGGCTATGGCCCACCCGTTTTTTGGCCATTTTTCCGCTGGACGAACTTGGCGCCCGGCCTTCGGGCAGTTATTTTTGGGTGCGGCTGTGCCCGTGGCCTATTTTTGGCACGCGGAGGCCGCTCGCAAAGTCTCGTCCCATTCCGAGTCCGGCGGACGAAGTGGGCCGACCCCTCCCCCCAAGCCTATAGTCCAGCCGTTTTTTGGCCATTTTTCCACTGGGGGGTTTGAGCGCGCCGACCTTTGGGTGGTCATTTTTGGGCGCGGCTGTGCCCGTGGCCTATTTTTGGCACGCGGAGGCCGCTCGCAAAGTCTCGCCCCATTCCGAGTCCAACGGACGAAGTTGGCCAGCCCCTCCCCCCAAGGCTCTAGCCCACCCGTTTTTTGGCCATTTTTCCGCTGGACGAACTTGGCGCCCCAGCCTTCGGGCGGTTATTTTTAGCGCGGCAGTGCCCACGGCCTATTTTTGGCATGCAGAGGCCGTTCGCAAAGTCTTGTCCCATTCCGAGTCCGGCGGACGAAGTGGGCCGGCCCCTCCCCCGAAGGCTATAGTCCACCCGTTTTTTGGCCATTTTTCCACTGGGGGGTTTGGGCGCGCCGATCTTCGGGGGGTCATTTTTGGGCGCGGCTGTGTCCGTGGCCTATTTTTGGTACGCGGAGGCCGTTCGCAAAGTCTCGTCCCATTCCGAGTCCGGCGGACGATGTTGGCCAGCCCCTCCCACCAAGGCTATAGCCCACCCGTTTTTTGGTCATTTTTCCGCGGGACGAACTTGGAGCCCCGGCCTTTGGTTGGTTATTTTTGGGTACGGCTGTGCCCACGGCCTATTTTTGGTACGCGGAGGCCGGTCGCAAAGTCTCGCCCCATTCCGAGTCCGGCGGACGAAGTTGGCCAGCCCCTCCCCCCAAGGCTATAGCCCACCCGTTTTTTGGCAATTTTTCCGCTGGACGAACTTGGCCCCCGGCCTTCGGGCTGTTATTTTTGGGCACGGCTGTCCCCGCGGCCTATTTTTGGCACGCGGAGGCCGTTCACAAAGTCTCGTCCCATTCCGAGTCCGGCGGACGAAGTTGGCCAGCCCCACCCCCCAAGGCTATAGCCCACCCGTTTTTGTGGCCTTTTTCCGCTGGACGACCTTGGCGCCCCGGCCTTAGGGCGGTTATTTTTGGGAGCGGCTGTGACCGGGGCCTATTTTTGGCACACGGAGGCCGCTCGCAAAGTCTCGCGCCGTTCCGTGTCCGGCGGACGAAGTCGGCCAGCCGCACCCCCCAAGGCTATAGCCCACCCGTTTTTGTGGCCTTTTTCCGCTGGATGAACTAGGCGCCCCGGCCTTCGGACGGTTTATTTTTGGGCGCGGCTATGCCCGGGGCCTATTTTTGGCACACGGAGGCCGCTCGCAAAGTCTCGCGCCATTCCGAGTCCGGCGGATGAAGTTGGCCAGCCCCACCCCCCAAGGCTATAGCCCACCCGTTTTTGTGGCCTTTTTCCGCTGGACGAACATGGCGCCCCGGCCTTCGGGCGGTTATTTTTGGGCGCAGCTGTGCCCGGGGCCTATTTTTGGCACACGGAGGCCGCTCGCAAAGTCTCGCGCCATTCCGAGTCCGGCGGATGAAGTTGGCCAGCCCCACCCCCCAAGGCTATAGTCCACCCGTTTTTTGGCCATTTTTCCGCTGGACGAACTTGGCGCCCCGGCCTTCGGGTGGTTATTTTTGGGCGCGGCTGTGCCCGCATCCTATTTTTGGCACGCGGACCCCACTCGCAAAGTCTCGCCCCATTCCGAGTCCGGCGGATGAAGTTGGCCAGCCCCTCCCCCCAAGGCTATAGCCCACCCGTTTTTTGGCCATTTTTCCGCTAGGGGGTTTGGGCGCGCCGACCTTCGGGAGGTTATTTTTGGGCGCGGCTGTGCCCTAGGCCTATTTTTGGCGCACGGAGGCCGCTCGCAAAGTCTCGCCCCATTCCGAGTCCAGCGGACGAAGTTGGCCAGCCCCTCCCCCCAAGGCTATAGCCCACCCGTTTTTTGGCCATTTTTCCGCTGGACGAACTTGGCGGCCCGGCCTTCGGGCGGTTATTTTTGGGTGCGGCTGTGTCCGCGGCCTATTTTTGGCACGCGGAGGCCGGAGGCAAAGTCTCGCCCCATTCCGAGTCCGGCGGACGAAGTTGGCCAGCCCCTCCCCCCAAGGCTATAGCCCACCCGTTTTTTGGCAATTTTTCCGCTGGACGAACATGGCGCCCCGGCCTTCGGGCAGTTATTTTTGGGCGCGGCTGTGCCTGTGGCCTAATTTTAGCACGCGGAGGCCGTTCGCAAAGTCTCACCCCATTCCGAGTCCGGCGGACGAAATTGGCCTGCCCCTCCCCCCAATGCTATAGCCCACCCGTTTTTTGGCCATTTTTCCGCTGGGGGGTTTGGGCGCGCCGACCTTCGGGCGGCTATTTTTGGGCGCGGCTGTGCCCGAGTCCTAGTTTTGGCACTCTGAGGCCGCTCGCAAAGTATCGCACCATTCCGAGTCCGCGGACGAAGTGGGCCAGCCCTCCCCCAAT
This sequence comes from Citrus sp. QX-2021, assembly GCA_030444885.1. Lineage (NCBI taxonomy): Eukaryota > Viridiplantae > Streptophyta > Magnoliopsida > Sapindales > Rutaceae > Citrus > Citrus sp. QX-2021. Next base: position 63,853 of record JAUJEF010000308.1, on the reverse strand, counting down.
GCTATAGCCCACCCGTTTTCTGGCCATTTTTCCGCTGGACGAACTTGGCGCCCCGGCCTTCGGGCAGTTATTTTTGGGCGCGGCTGTGCCCGTGGCGTAATTTTAGCACGCGGAGGCCGTTCGCAAAGTCTCTCCCCATTCCGAGTCCGGCGGACGAAGTTGGCTAGCCCCTCCCCCCAAGGCTATAGCCCACCCGTTTTTTGGCCATTTTTCCGCTGGAAGAAATTGGCGCCCCGGCCTTCGGGCATTTATTTTTGAACGCGGCTGTGCCCGCGGCCTATTTTTGGCACGCGGAGGCCGGTCGCAAAATCTCGCCCCATTCCGAGTCCGGCGGATGAAGTTGGCCAGCCCCTCCCCCCAAGGCTATAGCCCACCCGTTTTTTGGCCATTTTTCCGCTGGGGGGTTTGGGTGCGCCGACCTTCGGGCGGTTATTTATGGGCGCGGCTGTTCCTGCGGCCTATTTTTCGCACGCAGAGGCCGGTCGCAAAGTCTCGCCCCATTCCGAGTCCGGCGGACGAAGTTGGCCAGCCCCTCCCCCCAAGGCTATAGCCCACCCGTTTTTTGGCAATTTTTCCGCTGGACGAACATGGCGCCCCGGCCTTCGGGCAGTTATTTTTGGGCGCGGCTGTGCCTGTGGCCTAATTTTATCACGCGGAGGCCGTTCGCAAAGTCTCACCCCATTCCGAGTCCGGCGGACGAAGTTGGCCTGCCCCTCCCCCCAATGCTATAGCCCACCCGTTTTTTGGCCATTTTTCCGCTGGGGGGTTTGAGTGCGCCGACCTTCGGGCGGTTATTTATGGGCGCGGCTGTTCCTGCGGCCTATTTTTCGCACGCAGAGGCCGTTCGCAAAGTCTCGCCCCATTCCGAGTCCGGCGGACGAAGTTGGACAGCCCCTCCCCCCAAGGCTATAGTCCACCCGTTTTTTGGCCATTTTTCCGCTGGACGAACTTGGCGCCCCGGCCTTCGGGTGGTTATTTTTGGGCGCGGCTGTGCCCGCATCCTATTTTTGGCACGCGGACCCCACTCGCAAAGTCTCGCCCCATTCCGAGTCCGGCGGACGAAGTCGGCCTGCCCCTCCCCCCAAGGCTATAGCCCACCCGTTTTTTGGCCATTTTTCCGCTGGGGGGTTTGGGCGCGCCGACCTTCGGGCGGCTATTTTTGGGCGCGGCTGAGCTCGCGTCCTAGTTTTGGCACGCGGAGGCCGCTCGCAAAGTCTCGCCCCATTCCGAGTCCGGCGGACGAAGTGGGCCAGCCCCTCCCCCCAAGGCTATAGCCCCCCCGGTTTTGGGCCATTTTTCCGCTGGACGAACTTGGCGCCCCGGCCTTCGGGCAGTTATTTTTGGGTACGGCTGTGCCCGCGGCCTATTTTTGGCACGCGGAGGCCGCTCACAAAGTCTCGCCCCTTTCCGAGTCCAGCGGACGAAGTTGGCCAGCCCCTCCCCCCAAGACTATAGCCCACCCGTTTTTTGGCCATTTTTCTGCTGGGGGGTTTGGGCGCGCCGACCTTCGGGGGGTTATTTTTAGGCGCGGCTGTGCCCGCGGCCTATTTTTGGCACGCGGAGGCCGCTCGTAAAGTCTCGCCCCATTCCGAGTCCGGCGGACGAAGTTGGCCAGCCCCTCCCCCCAAGGCTATAGCCCACCCGTTTTTTGACCATTTTTCCGCTGGACGAACTTCGCTCCCCGGCCTTCGGGTGGATATTTTTGGGTGCGGCTGTGCCCGCATCCTATTTTTGGCACGCGGACCCCACTCGCAAAGTCTCGCCCCATTCCGAGTCCGGCGGACGAAGTTGGCCAGCCTCTCCCCCGAAGGCTATAGCCCACCTGTTTTTTGGCCATTTTTCCGCTGGACGAACTTGGCGCCCCGGCCTTCGGGAGGTTATTTTTGGGCGCGGCTGTGCCCGCGGCCTATTTTTGGCACGCGGTGGCCGTGCGCAAAGACGCGCCCATTTCCGCTTCCGGCGGACGAAGTGGGCCAGCCCTCTCCCCAAGGCTATAGCCCACCCGCTTTTGGCCATTTTTCCGCTGGACGAACTTAAGTCCCGGCCTTCGGTCGGTTATTTTTGGGCGCAGTTGTACCGCGGCCTATTTTTGGTACGCGGAGGGGGCTCGCAAAGTCTCGCCCCATTCCGAGTCCGGCGGACAAAGTTGGCCAGCCCCTCCCCCCAAGGCTATAGCCCGCCCGTTTATTGGCCATTTTTACGCTGAGGGGTTTGGGCGCGCCGACCTTCGGGCGGTAATTTTTGGGCGCGGCTGTGCCCGCGGCCTATTTTTGGCACGCGGAGGCCGCTCGCAAAGTCTCGCCCGATTCCAAGTCCGGCGGACGAAGTGGGCCAGCCCCTCTCCCCAAGGCTATAGCCCACCCGTTTTTTGGCCATTTTTCCGCTGGACGAACTTGGCGCCCCGGCCTTCGGGCGGTTATTTTTGGGCGCGGCTGTGCCCGCGGCCTATTTTTGGGCGCGGATTTGTCCGCGGCCTATTTTTGGTACGCGGAGGCCGCTCGCAAAGTCTCGCCCCATTCCGAGTCCGGCAGACGAAGTGGGCCAGCCCCTCCCCCCAAGGCTATAGCCCACCCGTTTTTTGGCCATTTTTCCGCTGGGGGGTTTGGGCGCGCCGACCATCGGGGGGTTATTCTTGGGCGCGGCTGTGCCCGCGGCCTATTTTTGGCACACGGAGGCCTCGCAAAGTCTCGCCCCATTTCGAGTCCGGCGGACGAAGTTGGCCAGCCCCTCCCCCCAAGGCTATAGCCCACCCGTTTTTTGGCCATTTTTCCGCTGGACGAACATGGCGCCCCGGCCTTGAGGCGGTTATTTTTGGGAGCGGCTGTGCCCGCGGCCTATTTTTGGCACACGGAGGAAGCTCGCAAAGTCTCACCCCATTCCGAGTCCGGCGGACGAAGTTGGCCAGCCCCTCCCCCCAAGGCTATAGCCCACCCGTTTTTTGGCCTTTTTTCCGCTGGGGGGTTTGGGCGCGCCAACCTTCGGGAGGTTATTTTTGGGCGCGGCTGTGCCCTAGGCCTATTTTTGGCGCACGGAGGCCGCTCGCAAAGTCTCGCCCCATTCCGAGTCCAGCGGACGAAGTTGGCCAGCCCCTCCCCCCAAGGCTATAGCCCACCCGTTTTTTGCCATTTTTCCGCTGGACGAACTTGGCGGCCCGGCCTTCGGGCGGTTATTTTTGGGCGCGGCTGTGCCCGCGGCCTATTTTTGGCACGCGGAGGCCGGAGGCAAAGTCTCGCCCCATTCTGAGTCCGGCGGACGAAGTCGGCCAGCCCCTCCCCCCAAGGCTATAGCCCACCCGTTTTTTTGCAATTTTTCCGCTGGACGAACTTGGCGCCCCGGCCTTCGGGCGGTTATTTTTGGGCGCGGCTGTGCCCGCGGCCTATTTTTGGCACGCGGAGGCCGGAGGCAAAGTCTCGCCCCATTCCGAGTCCGGCGGACGAAGTTGGCCAGCCCCTCCCCCCAAGGCTATAGCCCACCCATTTTTTGGCCATTTTTCCGCTGGACGAACATGGCGCCCCGGCCTTCAGGCGGTTATTTTTGGGCGCGGCTGTGCCCGCGGCCTATTTTTGGCACACGGAGGAAGCTCGCAAAGTCTCACCCCATTCCGAGTCTGGCGGACGAAGTCGGCCAGCCCCTCCCCCCAAGGCTATAGCCCACCCGTTTTTTGGCCTTTTTTCCGCTGGGGGGTTTGGGCGCGCCGACCTTTGGGAGGTTATTTTTGGGCGCGGCTGTGCCCTAGGCCTATTTTTGGCGCACGGAGGCCGCTCGCAAAGTCTCGCCCAATTCCGAGTCCAGCGGACGAAGTTGGCCAGCCCCTCCCCCCAAGGCTATAGCCCACCCATTTTTTGGCCATTTTTCCGCTGGACGAACTTGGCGGCCCGGCCTTCGGGCGGTTATTTTTGGGCGCGGCTGTGCCCGCGGCCTATTTTTGCCATGCGGAGGCCGCTCGCAAAGTCTCGCCCCATTCCGAGTCCGGCGGACGAAGTTGGCCAGCCCCTCCCCCCAAGGCTATAGCCCACCCGTTTTCTGGCCATTTTTCCGCTGGACGAACTTGGCGCCCCGGCGTTCGTGCGGTTATTTTTGGGCGCGGCTGTGTCCGCAGCCTATTTTTGACACCCAGAGGCCGCTCGCAAAGTCTTACCCCATTCCGAATCCGGCGGAAGAAGTTGGCCAGCCCCTCCCCCCAAGGCTATAGTCCACCCGTTTTTTGGCCATTTTTCCGATGGACGAACTTGGCGCCCCGGCCTTCGGGCGGTTATTTTTGGGCGCGGCTGTGCCCGCGGCCTATTTTTGGCACGCGTAGGCCACTCATAAAGTCTCGCCCCATTCCGAGTCCGGCGGACGAACTTGGCCAGCCCCTCCCCCCAAGGCTATAATCCACCTGTTTTTTGGCCATTTTTCCGCTGGACGATCTTGGCGCCCCGGCCTTCGGGCGGTTATTTTTGGACGCGGCTGTGTCCGTGGCCTATTTTTGGCACGCGGAGGCCGCTCGTAAAGTCTCGGCCCATTCCGAGTCCGACGGACGAAGTTTGCCAGCCCCTCCCCCCAAGGCTATAGCCCACCCGTTTTTTGGCCATTTTTCCGCTGGACGAACTTGGCGCCCCGGCCTTCGGGCGGTTATTTTTGGGCGCGGCTGGGCCTGCGGCCTATTTTTGACACGCGGAAGCCGCTCGCAAAGTCTCGCCCCATTCCGAGTCCGGCGGACGAAGTCGGCCAGCCCCTCCCCCCAAGGCTATAGCCCACCCGTTTTCTGGCCATTTTTCCGCTGGACGAACTTGGCGCCCCGGCCTTCGGGCAGTTATTTTTGGGCGCGGCTGTGCCCGTGGCGTAATTTTAGCACGCGGAGGCCGTTCGCAAAGTCTCTCCCCATTCCGAGTCCGGCGGACGAAGTTGGCTAGCCCCTCCCCCCAAGGCTATAGCCCACCCGTTTTTTGGCCATTTTTCCGCTGGAAGAAATTGGCGCCCCGGCCTTCGGGCATTTATTTTTGAACGCGGCTGTGCCCGCGGCCTATTTTTGGCACGCGGAGGCCGGTCGCAAAATCTCGCCCCATTCCGAGTCCGGCGGATGAAGTTGGCCAGCCCCTCCCCCCAAGGCTATAGCCCACCCGTTTTTTGGCCATTTTTCCGCTGGGGGGTTTGGGTGCGCCGACCTTCGGGCGGTTATTTATGGGCGCGGCTGTTCCTGCGGCCTATTTTTCGCACGCAGAGGCCGTTCGCAAAGTCTCGCCCCATTCCGAGTCCGCGGACGGTTGGCCAGCCCCTCCCCCCAAGGCTATAGTCCACCCGTTTTTGGCCATTTTTCCGCTGGACGAACTTGGCGCCCCGGCCTTCGGGTGGTTATTATTGTGCTCCGCTGTCCCCGCAACCTATTTTAGGAACGCGGAACCCACTCGAAAAGTCTCGCCCCATTCCGAGACCGGCGGACGAAGTCGGCCTGCCCATCCCCCCAAGGCTATAGCCCACCCGTTTTTTGGGCATTTGTGCGCTGGGGGGTTTGGGCGCGCCGCCCGTCGGGCGGCACTATTTTTGGCGCGCTGAGCTCGCGTCCTAGTTTTGGCACGCGAGGCCGCTCGCAAAGTCTCGCCCCATTCCGAGTCCGGCGGACGGCGGGCCAGCCCCTCCCCCAATGATATAGCCCACCCGTTTTTGGGACCTTTTTCCTCTGAACTAACTTGGCGCCCCGGCCTTCGGGCAGTTATTTTTGGTACGGCTGTGCCCATGGCCTATTTTTGGCACGCGGAGGCCGTTCACAAAGTCTCGCCCCTTTCCGAGTCCAGCGGACGAAGTTGGCCAGCCCCACCCCCCAAGACTATAGCCCACCCGTTTTTTTGGCCATTTTTCCGCTGGGGGGTTTGGGAGCGCCGACCTTCGGGAGGTTATTTTTAGGCGCGGCTGTGCCCAAGCGGCCTATTTTTGGCACGCGGAGGCCGCTCGCAAAGTCTCGCCCCATTCCGAGTCCGCGGACGAAGTTGGCCAGCCCCTCCCCCCAAGGCTATAGCCCACCCGTTTTTTGGCCATTTTTCCGCTGGACGAACTTGGCTCCCCGGCCTTCGGGTGGTTATTTTTGGGTGCGGCTGTGCCCGCATCCTATTTTTGGCACGCGGACCCCACTCGCAAAGTCTCGCCCCATTCCGAGTCCGGCGGACGAAGTTGGCCAGCCTCTCCCCCCAAGGCTATAGCCCACCTGTTTTTTGGCCATTTTTCCGCTGGACGAACTTGGCGCCCCGGCCTTCGGGAGGTTATTTTTGGGCGCGGCTGTGCCCGCGGCCTATTTTTGGCATGCGGTGGCCGTTCGCAAAGTCTCGCCCCATTCCGAGTCCGGCGGACGAAGTGGGCCAGCCCCTCCCCCCAAGGCTATAGCCCACCCGTTTTTTGGCCATTTTTCCGCTGGACAAACTTGGCGTCCCGGCCTTCGGTCGGTTATTTTTGGGCGCAGTTGTACCGCGGCCTATTTTTGGTACGCGGAGGGGGCTCCCAAAGTCTCGCCCCATTCCGAGTCCGGCGGACAAAGTTGGCCAGCCCCTCCCCCCAAGGCTATAGCCCGCCCGTTTATTGGCCATTTTTACGCTGAGGGGTTTGGGCGCGCCGACCTTCGGGCGGTAATTTTTGGGCGCGGCTGTGCCCGCGGCCTATTTTTGGCACGCGGAGGCCGCTCGCAAAGTCTCGCCCGATTCCAAGTCCGGCGGACGAAGTTGGCCAGCCCCTCTCCCCAAGGCTATAGCCCACCCTTTTTTTGGCCATTTTTCCGCTGGACGAACTTGGCGCCCCGGCCTTCGGGCGGTTATTTTTGGGCGCGGCTGTGCCCGCGGCCTATTTTTGGGCGTGGCTGTGGCCGCGGCCTATTTTTGGTACGCGGAGGCCGCTCGCAAAGTCTCGCCCCATTCCGAGTCCGGCAGACGAAGTGGGCCAGCCCATCCCCCCAAGGCTATAGCCCACCCGTTTTTTGGCCATTTTTCCGCTGGGGGGTTTGGGCGCGCCGACCATCGGGGGCTTATTCTTGGGCGCGGCTGTGTCCGCGGCCTATTTTTGGCACACGGAGGCCTCGCAAAGTCTCGCCCCATTCCGAGTCCAGCGGACGAAGTTGGCCAGCCCCTCCCCCCAAGGCTATAGCCCACCCGTTTTTTGGCCATTTTTCCGCTGGACGAACTTGGCGGCCCGGCCTTCGGGCGGTTATTTTTGAGTGCGGCTGTGTCCGCGGCCTATTTTTGGCACGCGGAGGCCGGAGGCAAAGTCTCGCGCCATTCCGAGTACGGCGGACGAAGTTGGCCAGCCCCTCCCCCCAAGGCTATAGCCCACCCGTTTTTTGGCAATTTTTCCGCTGGACGAACATGGCGCCCCGGCCTTCGGGCGGTTATTTTTGGGCGCGGCTGTGCCCACGGCCTATTTTTGGCAAGTGGAGGCCACTCGTAATGTCTGGCCCCATTCCGAGTCCGGCGGACGAAGTGGGCCAGCCCCTCCCCCCAAGGCTATAGCCCACCCGTTTTTTGGCCATTTTTCCGATGGACGAACATGGCGCCCCGGCCTTCAGGCGGTTATTTTTGGGCGTGCCTGTGGCCGCGGCCTATTTTTGGCACACGGAGGAAGCTCGCAAAGTCTCACCCCATTCCGAGTTCGGCGGACGAAGTTGGCCAGCCCCTCCCCCCAAGGCTATAGCCCACCCGTTTTTTGGCCTTTTTTCCGCTGGGGGGTTTGGGCGCGCCGACCTTCGGGCGGTTATTTTTGGGCGCGGCTGTGCCCGCGGCCTATTTTTGGCACGTGGAGGCCGCTCGCAAAGTCTCGCCCCATTCCGAGTCCAGCGGACGAAGTTGGCCAGCCCCTCCCCCCAAGACTATAGCCCACCCGTTTTTTGGCCATTTTTCTGCTGGGGGGTTTGGGCGCGCCGACCTTCGGGGGGTTATTTTTAGGCGCGGCTGTGCCCGCGGCCTATTTTTGGCACGCGGAGGCCGCTCGCAAAGTCTCGCCCCATTCCGAGTCCGGCGGACGAAGTTGGCCAGCCCCTCCCCCCAAGGCTATAGCCCACCCGTTTTTTGACCATTTTTCCGCTGGACGAACTTGGCTCCCCGGCCTTCGGGTGGTTATTTTTGGGTGCGGCTGTGCCCGCATCCTATTTTTGGCACGCGGACCCCACTCGCAAAGTCTCGCCCCATTCCGAGTCCGGCGGACGAAGTTGGCCAGCCTCTCCCCCCAAGGCTATAGCCCACCTGTTTTTTGGCCATTTTTCCGCTGGACGAACTTGGCGCCCCGGCCTTCGGGAGGTTATTTTTAAGCGGCTGTGCCCGCGCCTATTTTTGCAGCACGCGGTGGCCGTTCGCAAAGTCTCGCCCCATTCCGAGTCCGGCGGACGAAGTGGGCCAGCCCCTCCCCCCAAGGCTATAGCCCACCCGTTTTTTGGCCATTTTTCCGCTGGACGAACTTGGCGTCCCGGCCTTCGGTCGGTTATTTTTGGGCGCAGTTGTACCGCGGCCTATTTTTGGTACGCGGAGGGGGCTCGCAAAGTCTCGCCCCATTACGAGTCCGGCGGACAAAGTTGGCCAGCCCCTCCCCCCAAGGCTATAGCCCGCCCGTTTATTGGCCATTTTTACGCTGAGGGGTTTGGGCGCGCCGACCTTCGGGCGGTAATTTTTGGGCGCGGCTGTGCCCGCGGCCTATTTTTGGCACGCGGAGGCCGTTCGCAAAGTCTCGCCCGATTCCAAGTCCGGCGGACGAAGTTGGCCAGCCCCTCTCCCCAAGGCTATAGCCCACCCGTTTTTTGGCCATTTTTCCGCTGGACGAACTTGGCGCCCCGGCCTTCGGGCGGTTATTTTTGGGCGCGGCTGTGCCCGCGGCCTATTTTTGGGCGTGGCTGTGGCCGCGGCCTATTTTTGGTACGCGGAGGCCGCTCGCAAAGTCTCGCCCCATTCCGAGTCCGGCAGACGAAGTGGGCCAGCCCATCCCCCCAAGGCTATAGCCCACCCGTTTTTTGGCCATTTTTCCGCTGGGGGGTTTGGGCGCGCCGACCATCGGGGGCTTATTCTTGGGCGCGGCTGTGTCCGCGGCCTATTTTTGGCACACGGAGGCCTCGCAAAGTCTCGCCCCATTCCGAGTCCGGCGGACGAAGTTGGCCAGCCCCTCCCCCCAAGGCTATAGCCAACCCGTTTTTTGGCCATTTTTCCGCTGGGGGGTTTGGGCGCGCCGACCTTCCTGGGTTAATTTTGGCCTCTGCTGTGCCCGCGGGATATTTTTGCGCCGGGGTGGCCCAGCGCAAAGTCTCGTCCCATTCCGAGTCCGGCGGACGAAGTTGGCCAGCCCCTCCCGCCAAGACTATAGCGCACCCCTTTTTTGGCCATTTTTCCGCTGGGGGGTTTGAGCGCGCCGACCTTCGGGGGGTTATTTTTTGTCGCGGCAGTGCCCGCGGCCTATTTTTGGCATGCGGAGGCCCATCGCAAAGTCTCGTCCCATTCCGAGTCCGGCGGACGAAGTTGGCCAGCCCCTCCCGCCAAGACTATAGCGCACCCGTTTTTTGGCCATTTTTCCGCTGGGGGGTTTGAGCGCGCCGACCTTCGGGGGGTTATTTTTTGTCGCGGCTGTGCCCGCGGCCTATTTTTGGTACGCGGAGGCCCATCGCAAAGTCTCGTCTCATTCCGAGTCCGGCGGACGAAGGTCGCCAGCCCCTCCACCCAAGGCTATAGCCCACCCGTTTTTTGGCCATTTTTCCGCTGGGGGGTTTGGGCGCGCCGACCATCGGGGGGTTATTTTTGAGTGCGGCTGTGCCTGCGGCCTATTTTTGGTACACGGAGGCGTCTCGCAAAGTCTCGCGCCATTCCGAGTCCGGTGGACGAAGTTGGCCAGCCCCACCCCCCAAGGCTATAGCCCACCCGTTTTTGTGGCCTTTTTCCGCTGGACGAACTTGGCGCCCCGGCCTTCGGGCGGTTATTTTCGGGCGCGGCAGTGCCCACGGCCTATTTTGGGCACACGGAGGCCCCTCACAAAGTCTCGCGCCATTCCGAGTCCGGCGGACGAAGTTGGCCAGCCCCACCCCCCAAGGCTATAGCCCACCCGTTTTTATGGCCTTTTTACGCAGGACGGACTTGGCGCCCCGGCCTTCGGGTGGTTATTTTTGGGTGCGGCTGTGCCTGCGGCGTATTTTTTGCCCACTGAGGACCCTCGTAAAGTCTCGTGCCATTCCGAGTCCGGCGGACGAAGTTGGCCAGCCCCACCCCACAAGGCTATTGCCCAACCGTTTTTGTGGCCTTTTTCCGCTGGACGAACTTGGCGCCACGGCCTTCGGGCGGTTATTTTTGGGCGCGGCTGTGCCCGCGGCCTATTTTTGGCACACGGAGGACCCTCGCAAAGTCTCGCGCCATTCCGAGTCCGGCGGACGAAGTTGGCCAGCCCCACCCCCCGAGGCTATAGCCCGCCCGTTTTTGTGTCCTTTTTCCGCTAGACGAACATGGCGACCCGGCCTTCGTTCAGTTATTTTTGGGCGCGGCTTTACCGGCGGCCTAATTTTGGCACACGGAGGCCCGTCGCCAAGTCTCGCGCCATTCCGAGTCCGGCGGACGAAGTTGGCTAGCCCCACCTCCCAAGGCTATAGCCCACCCGTTTTTGTGGCCTTTTTCCGCTGGACGAACTTGGCTCCCCGGCCTTCGGGCGGTTATTTTTGGGTGCGGCTGTGCCCGCGGCCTATTTTTAGCACACGGAGGCCCCTCGCAAAGTCTCGCGCCATTCCGAGTCCGGCGGACGAAGTTGGCCAGCCCCACCCCCCAAGGCTATAGCCCACCCGTTTTTGTGGCCTTTATCCGCTGGACGAACTTGGCGCCCTGGCCTTCGGGCGGTTATTTTTTGTCGTAGCTGTGCCCGCGGCCTATTGTTGGCACTCGGAGGCCCCGCACAAAGTCTCGCGCCATTCCGAGTCCGGCGGACGAAGTTGGCCAGCCCCACCCCCCAAGGCTATAGCCCACCCGTTTTTGTGGCCTTTTTCCGCTGGACGAACTTGGCTCCCTGGCCTTCGGGCAGGTAATTTTGGGCGCAGCTGTGCCCGCGGCCTAGTTTTGGCACATGGAGGGGCCTCGCAAACTCTCGCGCCATTCCGAGTCCGGCGGACGAAGTTGGCCAGCCACACCCCCCAAGGCTATAGCCCACCCGTTTTTGTGGCCTTTTTCCGCTGGACGAACTTGGCGCCTCGGCCTTCGGGCGGTTATTTTTGTGCGCGGCCTATTTTTGACACACGGAGGCGCCTCGCAATGTCTCGCGCCATTCCGAGTCCGGCGGACGAAGTTGGCCAACCCCACCCCCCGTGGCTATAGCCCACCCGTTTTTGTGGCCTTTTTCCGCTGGACGAACTTGGTGCCCCGGCCTTTGGGCGGTTATTTTTGGGGGCGGCTGTGCCCGCGGCCTATTTTTGGCACGCGGAGGCCGCTCGCAATGTCTCGTCCCATTCCGAGTCTGGCGGACGTAGTGGGCCAGCCCCTCCCCCCAAGGCTATAGCCCACCCGTTTTTTGGCCATTTTTCTGCTGGACGAACTTGGCGCCCCGGCCTTCGGGCGGTTATTTTTGGTGCGGCTGTGCCCGTGGCCTATTTTTGGCACGCGGAGGCCGCTCGCAAAGTCTCGCCCCATTCCGAGTCCGGCGGACGAAGTTGGCCAGCCCCTCCCCCCAAGGCTATAGCCCACCCGTTTTTTGGCCATTTTTCCGCAGGACGAACTTGGCGGCCCGGCCTTCGGGCGGTTATTTTTGGACGCGGCTGTACCCGCAGCCTATTTTTGGTACGGGGAGGCTGCTCGCAAAGTCTCGCCCCATTCCGAGTCCGGCGGACGAAGTGGGCCAGCCCTTCCCCCCAAGGCTATAGCCCACCCGTTTTTTGGCCATTTTTCCGTAGGTCGGTATGGGCGGGCCGTCCTTCGGGCTGTTATTTTTGTTCGCGGCTGTGCCCGTGGCCAATTTTTGGCACATGGAGGCCGCTCGCAAAGTCTCGTGCCATTCCGAGTCCAGCGGACGAAGTTGGCCAGCCCCTCCCCCCAAGGCTATAGCCCACCCGTTTTTTGGCCATTTTTCCGCAGGACGAACTTGGCAGCCCGGCCTTCGGGTGGTTATTTTTGGACGCGGCTGTGCCGGCGGCCTATCTTTGGCACGCGGAGGCCGCTCGCAAAGTCTCACCCCATTCCGAGTCCGGCGGACGAAGTGGGCCAGCCCCTCCCCCCAAGGCTATAGCCCACCCGTTTTTTGGCCATTTTTCCGTTGGGGGGTTTGGGCGCGCCGACCTTCGGGCGGTTATTTTTGGGCGCGGCTGTGCCCGTGGCCTATTTTTGGCACGCGAAGGCCGTTCGCAAAGTCTCGCCCCATTCCGAGTCCGGCGGACGAAGTAGGCCAGCCCCTCCCCCCAAGGCTATAGCCCACCCGTTTTTTGGCCGTTTTTCCGCTGGACGAACTTGGCTCCCCGGCCTTCGGGCGGTTATTTTTGGCCGCGGCTGTGCCCGTGGCCTATTTTTGGCATGCGGAGGCCGCTCGCAAAGGCTCGTCCCATTCCGAGTCCGGCGGACGAAGTGGGCCAGCCCCTCCCCCCAAGGCTATAGCCCACCCGTTTTTTGGCCATTTTTCGGCTGGGAGGTTTGGGCGCAATGACCTTCGGGCGGTTATTTTTGGGCGCAGCTGTGCCCGTGGCCAATTTTTGGCACGCGGAGGCGGCTCGCAAAGTCTCGCGCCATTCCGAGTCCGGCGGACGAAGTTGGCCAGCCCCTCCACCCAAGGTTATAGCCCACCCTTTTTTTACCATTTTTCCGTAGGGGGGTTTGGGCGCGCCGACCTTCGGGCGGTTATTTTTGGACGCAGCTGTGCCCGTGGCCAATTTTTGGCACACGGAGGCCGCTCGCAAAGTCTCGTGCCATTCCGAGTCCAGCGGACGAAGTTGGCCAGCCCCTCCCCCCAAGGCTATAGACCACCCGTTTTTTGGCCATTTTTCCACAGGACGAACTTGGCGCCCCGGCCTTCAGGCGGTTATTTTTGGGCGCGGCTGCACCCACAGCCTATTTTTGGCACGCGGAGGCCGCTCCCAAAGTCTCGCCCCATTCCGAGTCTGGCGGACGAAGTGGGCCAGCCCCTCCCCCCAAGGTTATAGCCCACCCTTTTTTGGCCATTTTTCCGCTGGACGAACTTGGCGCAACGACATTCGCGGGGTTATTTTTGGGCGCGACTGTACCCGCGGCCTATTTTTGGCATTCGGACGCCGCTCGCAAAGTCTCGTCCCATTCCGAGTCTGGCGGACGTAGTGGGCCAGCCCCTTCCCCCAAGGCTATAGCCCACCTGCTTTTTGGCCATTTTTCCGCTGGACGAACTTGGCGCCCCGGCCTTTGGGCTGTTATTTTTGGGCGCGGCTGTGCCCGCGGCCTATTTGTGGCATGCAGAGGCCGCTCGCAAAGTCTCGCGCCATTCCGAGTCCGGCGGACGAAGTAGGCCAGCCCCTCCCCCCAAGGCTATAGCCCACCCGTTTTTTGTCCATTTTTCCGCTGGGGGTTTAGGCGCGCCGACCTTCGGGGGGTTATTTTTGGACGCGGCTGTGTCCGCGGCCTATTTTTGGCACGCGGAGCCCGCTCGCAATGGCTCGCCCCATTCCGAGTCCGGCGGACAGAGTTGGCCAGCCCCTCCCCCCAAGGCTATAGCCCACCCGTTTTTTGGCCATTTTTCCGTAGGGGGGTTAGGGCGCGCCGACCTTCGGGCTGTTATTTTTGTTCGCGGCTGTGCCCGTGGCCAATTTTTTGCACATGGAGGCCGCTCGCAAAGTCTTGTGCCATTCCGAGTCCAGCGGACGAAGTTGGCCAGCCCCTCCCCCCAAGGCTATAGCCCACCCATTTTTTGGCCATTTTTCCGCAGGACGAACTTGGCGGCCCGGCCTTCGGGTGGTTATTTTTGGACGCGGCTGTACCCGCGGCCTATTTTTAGTACGGGGAGTCTGCTCGCAAAGTCTCGCCCCATTCCGAGTCCGGCGGACGAAGTTGGCCAACCCCTCCCCCCAAGACTATAGCCCACCCGTTTTTTGGCCATTGTTCTGCTGGACGAACTTGGCGCCCCGGCCTTTGGGCAGTTATTTTTGGGTGCGGCTGTGCCCGCATCCTATTTTTGGCATGCGGAGGCCGCTCACAAAGTCTCGCCCCATTCCGAGTCCGGCGGATGAAGTTGGCCAGCCCCTCCCCCCAAGGCTATAGCCCACCCGTTTTTTGGCCATTTTTCCACTAGGGGGTTTGGGCGCAACGACCTTCGGGGAGTTATTTTTGGACGTGGCTGTGCCCGCAGCCTATTTTTGGCACGCGGAGGCAGCTCGTAAAGTCTCGTCCTATTCCGAGTCCAGCGGACGAAGTTGGCCAGCCCCTCCCCCCAAGGCTATAGACCACCCGTTTTTTGGCCATTTTTCCACAGGACGAACTTGGTGCAATGACTTTCAGGGGGTTATTTTTGGGTGCGGCTGTGCCCGCGGCCTATTTTTGGCACGCGGAGGCCGCTCGCAAAGTCTCGCGCCATTCCGAGTCCGGCGGACGAAGTAGGCCAGCCCCTCCCCCCAAGGCTATAGCCCACCCGTTTTTTGGCCATTTTTCCGCTGGGGGGTTTGGCCGCGCCGACTTTCGGGGGGTTATTTTTGGGTGCGGCTGTGTCCGCGGACTATTTTTGGCACGCGTAGGCCGCTCGCAAATTCTCGCCCCATTCTGAGTCCGGCGAACGAAGTTGGCCAGCCCCTCCCCCCAAGGCTATAGCCCACCCGTTTTTTGGCCATTTTTCCGCTGGGGGGTTTAGGCGCGCCGACCTTCGGTGGGTATTTTTGGGCACGGCTGTGGCCGCAGCCAAATTTTTGCACGAGTAGGCCGCTCGCAAATTCTCGCCCCATTCCGAGTCCGGCGTACGAAGTTGGCCAGCCCCTCCCCCCAAGGCTATAGCCCACCCGTTTTTTTGCCATTTTTCCGCTGGACGAACTTGGCGCCACGGCCTTCGGGCGGTTATTTTTGGGCGCGGCTCTACCTGCGGGCTATTTTTGGCACGCGGAGGCCGCTCGCAAAGTCTCATCCCATTCCGAGTCCGGCGGATGAAGTTGGACAGCCCCTCCCCCCAAGGCTATAGCCCACCCGTTTTTTGGCCATTTTTCCGCTGGACGAACTTGGTGCAACGACATTCAGGGGGTTATTTTTGGGTGCGGCTGTGCCCGCGGCCTATTTTTGGCACGCGGAGGTCGCTCGCAAAGTCTCGCCCCATTTCGACTCCGGCGGACGAAGTTGGCCAGCCCCCCCCCCCAAGGCTATAGCCCACCCGTTTTTTGGCCATTTTTCCGTAGGGGGGTTTGGGCGCGCCGACCTTCGGGCTGTTATTTTTGTTCGCGGCTGTGCCCGTGGCCAATTTTTGGCACATGGAGGCCGCTCGCAAAGTCTCGTGCCATTCCGAGTCCAGCGGACGAAGTTGGCCAGCCCCTCCCCCCAAGGCTATAGCCCACCCATTTTTTGGCCATTTTTCTGCAGGACGAACTTGGCGGCCCGGCCTTCGGGCGGTTATTTTTGGACGCGGCTGTACCTGCGGCCTATTTTTGGTACGGGGAGTCTGCTCGCAAAGTCTCGCCCCATTCCGAGTCCGGCGGACGAAGTTGGCCAACCCCTCCCCCCAAGACTATAGCCCACCCGTTTTTTGGCCATTTTTCTGCTGGACGAACTTGGCGCCCCGGCCTTCGGACAGTTATTTTTGGGTGCGGCTGTGCCCGCATCCTATTTTTGGCATGCGGAGGCCGCTCGCAAAGTCTCGCGCCATTCCGAGTCCGGCGGACGAAGTAGGCCAGCCCCTCCCCCCAAGGCTATAGCCCACCCGTTTTTTGTCCATTTTTCCGCTGGGGGTTTAGGCGCGCCGACCTTCGGGGGGTTATTTTTGGACGCGGCTGTGTCCGCGGCCTATTTTTGGCACGCGGAGCCCGCTCGCAAAGGCTCGCCCCATTCCGAGTCCGGCGGACAGAGTTGGCCAGCCCCTCCCCCCAAGGCTATAGACCACCCGTTTTTTGGCCATTTTTCCACAGGACGAACTTGGTGCAATGACTTTCAGGGGGTTATTTTTGGGTGCGCCTGTGCCCGCGGCCTATTTTTGGCACGCGGAGGCCGCTCGCAAAGTCTCGCCCCATTCCGAGTCCGGCGGACGAAGTTGGCCAGCCCCTCCCCCCAAGGCTATAGCCCACCCGTTTTTTGGCCATTTTTCCGCTGGACGAACTTGGCGCCACGGCCTTCGGGCGGTTATTTTTGGGCGCGGCTCTGCCTGCGGCCTATTTTTGGCACGCGGAGGCCGCTCGCAAAGTCTCATCCCATTCCGAGTCCGGCGGATGAAGTTGGACAGCCCCTCCCCCCAAGGCTATAGCCCACCCGTTTTTTGGCCATTTTTCCGCTGGAAGAACTTGGTGCAACGACATTCAGGGGGTTATTTTTGGGTGCGGCTGTGCCCGCGGCCTATTTTTGGCACACGGAGGTCGCTCGCAAAGTCTCGCCCCATTTCGAGTCCGGCGGACGAAGTTGGCCAGACCCCCCCCAAGGCTATAGCCCACCCGTTTTTTGGCCATTTTTCCGTAGGGGGGTTTGGGCGCGCCGACCTTCGGGCTGTTATTTTTGTTCGCGGCTGTGCCCGTGGCCAATTTTTGGCACATGGAGGCCGCTCGCAAAGTCTCGTGCCATTCCGAGTCCAGCGGACGAAGTTGGCCAGCCCCTCCCCCCAAGGCTATAGCCCACCCATTTTTTGGCCATTTTTCCGCAGGACGAACTTGGCGGCCCGGCCTTCGGGCGGTTATTTTTGGACGCGGCTGTACCCGCGGCCTATTTTTGGTACGGGGAGTCTGCTCGCAAAGTCTCGCCCCATTCCGAGTCCGGCGGACGAAGTTGGCCAGCCCCTCCCCCCAAGGCTATAGCCCACCCGTTTTTTGGACATTTTTCCGCTGGACGAACTTGGCGCCCTGGCCTTCGGGCGGTTATTTTTGGGCGCGGCTGTGCCCGCGGCCTATTTTTGGCACGCGGAGGCCGCTCGCAGAGTCTCACCCCATTCTGAGTCCAGCGGACGAAGTTGGCCAGCCCCTCCCCCCAAGGCTATAGCCCACCCATTTTTTGGCCATTTTTCCGCAGGACGAACTTGGCGGCCCGGCCTTCGGGCGGTTATTTTTGGACGCGGCTGTACCCGCGGCCTATTTTTGGTACGGGGAGTCTGCTCGCAAAGTCTCGCCCCATTCCGAGTCCGGCGGACGAAGTTGGCCAACCCCTCCCCCCAAGACTATAGCCCACCCGTTTTTTGGCCATTTTTCTGCTGGACGAACTTGGCGCCCCGGCCTTCGGGCAGTTATTTTTGGGTGCGGCTGTGCCCGCATCCTATTTTTGGCATGCGGAGGCCGCTCACAAAGTCTCGCCCCATTCCGAGTCCGGCGGATGAAGTTGGCCAGCCCCTCCCCCCAAGGCTATAGCCCACCCGTTTTTTGGCCATTTTTCCACTAGGGGGTTTGGGCGCAACGACCTTCGGGGAGTTATTTTTGGCCGCGGCTGTGACCGCAGCCTATTTTTGGCACGCAGAGGCAGCTCGTAAAGTTTCGTGCCATTCCCAGTCCAGCGGACGAAGTTGGCCAGCCCCTCCCCCCAAGGCTATAGACCACCCGTTTTTTGGCCATTTTTCCACAGGACGAACTTGGTGCAATGACTTTCAGGGGGTTATTTTTGGGTGCGGCTGTGCCCGCGGCCTATTTTTGGCACGCGGAGGCCACTCGCAAAGTCTCGCCCCATTTCGAGTCCGGCGGACGAAGTTGGCCAGCCCCTCCCCCCAAGGCTATAGCCCACCCGTTTTTTGGCCATTTTTCCGCTGGGGGGTTTGGCCGCGCCGACTTTCGGGGGGTTATTTTTGGGCGCGGCTGTGTCCGCGGACTATTTTTGGCACGCGGAGGCCGCTCGCAAATTCTCGCCCCATTCTGAGTCCGGCGAACGAAGTTGGCCAGCCCCTCCCCCCAAGGCTATAGCCCACCCGTTTTTTGGCCATTTTTCCGCTGGGGGGTTTAGGCGCGCCGACCTTCGGTGGGTATTTTTGGGCGCGGCTGTGGCCGCAGCCTATTTTTGGCACGCGGAGGCCGCTCGCAAAGTCTCGCCCCATTCCGAGTCCGGCGGACGAAGTTGGCCAGCCCCTCCCCCCAAGGCTATAGCCCACCCGTTTTTTTGCCATTTTTCCGCTGGACGAACTTGGCGCCCCGGCCTTCGGGCGGTTATTTTTGGGCGCGGCTCTGCCTGCGGCCTATTTTTGGCACACGGAGGCCGCTCGCAAAGTCTCATCCCATTCCGAGTCCGGCGGATGAAGTTGGACAGCCCCTCCCCCCAAGGCTATAGCCCACCCGTTTTTTGGCCATTTTTCCGCTGGACGAACTTGGTGCAACGACATTCAGGGGGTTATTTTTGGCTGCGGCTGTGCCCGCGGCCTATTTTTGGCACGCGGAGGTCGCTCGCAAAGTCTCGCCCCATTTCGAGTCCGGCGGACGAAGTTGGCCAGCCCCCCCCCAAGGCTATAGCCCACCCGTTTTTTGGCCAGTTTTCCGCAGGACGAACTTGGCGCCCCGGCCTTTGGGCTGTTATTTTTGGGCGCGGCTGTGCCCGCGGCCTATTTATGGCACGCAGAGGCCGCTCGCAAAGTCTCGCGCGGTTCCGATTCCGGCGGACGAAGTAGGCCAGCCCCTCCCCCCAAGGCTATAGCCCACCCGTTTTTTGTCCATTTTTCCGCTGGGGGGTTTAGGCGCGCCGACCTTCGGGGGGTTATTTTTGGATGCGGCTGTGTCCGCGGCCTATTTTTGGCACGCGGAGGCCGCTCGCAAAGTCTCGCCCCATTCCGAGTCCGGCGGACGAAGTTGGCTAGCCCCTCCCCCCAAGGCTATAGCCCACCCGTTTTTTGGCCATTTTTCCGCTGGACGAACTTGTCGCCCCGGCCTTCGGGCGGTTATGTTTGGGCGCGGCTGTGCCCGCGGCCTATTTTTGGCACGCGGAGGCAGCTCGCAAAGTCTCGCCCCATTCCGAGTCTGGCGGACGAAGTGGGCCAGCCCCTCCCCCCAAGGCTATAGCCCACCCGTTTTTTGGCCATTTTTCTGCTGGACGAACTTGGCGCCCCGGCCTTCGGGTGTTATTTTTGGACGCGGCTGTGCCCGCGTCCTATTTTTGGTACTCAGAGGCCGCTCGCAAAGTCTCGCCCCATTCCGAGTCCGGCAGACGAAGTTGGCCAGCCCCTCCCCCCAAGGCTATAGCCCACCCGTTTTTTGGCCATTTTTCCGCTGGACGAACTTGGCGCCCTGGCCTTCGGGCGGTTATTTTTGGGTGCGGCTGTGCCCGCGGCCTATTTTTGGCACGCGGAGGCCGCTCGCAGAGTCTCACCCCATTCTGAGTCCGGCGGACGAAGTTGGCCAGCCCCTCCCCCCAAGGCTATAGCCCACCCGTTTTTTGGACATTTTTCCGCTGGACGAACTTGGCGCCCTGGCCTTCGGGCGGTTATTTTTGGTCGCGGCTGTGCCCGCGGCCTATTTTTGGCACGCGGAGGCCGCTCGCAGAGTCTCACCCCATTCTGAGTCCGGCGGACGAAGTTGGCCAGCCCCTCCCCCCAAGGCTATAGCCCACCCGTTTTTTGGACATTTTTCCGCTGGACGAACTTGGCACCCCGGCCTTCGGGCGGTTATTTTTGGGCGTGGCTGTGCCCGCGGCCTATTTTTGGCACGCGGAGGCAGCTCGCAAAGTCTCGCCCCATTCCGAGTCTGGCGGACGAAGTGCGCCAGCCCCTCCCCCCAAGGCTATAGCCCACCCGTTTTTTGGCCATTTTTCCGCTGGGCGAACTTGGCGCACCGGCCTTCGGGCGGTTATTTTTGGGCGCGGTTGTGCCCGCGGCCTATTTTTGGCACGCGGAGGCCGCTCGAAAAGTGTCGCACCATTCTGAGTCCGGCGGACGAAGTTGGCCAGCCCCTCCCCCCAAGGCTATAGCCCACCCGTTTTTTGGCCATTTTTCCGCTGGATGAACTTGGCGCCCTGGCCTTCGAGCTGTTATTTTTGGGCGTGGCTGTGTGCGCGGCCTATTTTTTGCACGCGGAGGCCGCTCGCAGAGTCTCGCCCCATTCCGAGTCCGGCGGACGAAGTTGGCCAGCCCCTCCCCCCAAGGCTATAGCCCACCCGTTTTTTGGCCATTTTTCCGCTGGACGAACTTGGCGCACCGGCCTTCGGGCGGTTATTTTTGGGCGCGGTTGTGCCCGCGGCCTATTTTTGGCACGCGGAGGCCGCTCGAAAAGTGTCGCACCATTCTGAGTCCGGCGGACGAAGTTGGCCAGCCCCTCCCCCCAAGGCTATAGCCCACCCATTTTTTGGCCATTTTTCTGCTGGACGAACATGGCGCCCCGGTCTTCGGGAGGTTATTTTTGGGCGCGGCTGTGTCCGCGGCCTATTTTTTGCACGCAGAGGCCGCTCGCAAAGTCTCGCCCCATTCCGAGTCCGGCGGACGAAGTGGGCAGCCCCTCCCCCCAAGGCTATACCCCACCCGTTTTTTGGCCATTTTTCCGCTGGGGGGTTTGGGCGCCCCGACCTTCGGGGGGTTATTTTTGGGCGCGGCTGTGCCCAGGGCCTATTTTCGGCACACGGAGGCCGCTCGCAAAGTCTCGCGCCATTCCGAGTCTGGCGGACGAAGTGGGCCAGCCCCACCCCCCAAGGCTATACCCCACCCGTTTTTGTGGCCTTTTTCCGCTGGACGAACTTGGCGCCCCGGCCTTCGGGCGGTCATTTTTGGGCGCGGCTGTGCCCGGGGCCTATTTTCGGCACCCGGAGGCCGCTTGTAAAGTCTCGCGCCATTCCGAGTCCGGCGGACGAAGTGGGCCAGCCCCACCCCCCAAGGCTATAGCCCACCCGTTTTTGTGGCCTTTTTCCGCTGGACGAACTTGGCGCCCCGGCTTCGGGCGGTTATTTTTGGGTGCGGCTGTGCCCGGGGCCTATTTTTGGCACACGGAGGCCGCTCTCAAAGTCTCGCGCCATTCCGAATCCAGCGGACGAAGTGGGCCAGCCCCACCCCGCAAGGCTATAGCCCACCCGTTTTTGTGGCCTTTTTCCGTTGGACGAACTTGGCCCCCGGCCTTCGGGCGGTTATGTTTGGGCCCGGCTGTGCCCGGGGCCTATTTTTGGCACACGGAGGGCGCTCACAAAGTCTCACGCCATTCCCAGTCCGGCGGACGAAGTTGGCCAGCCCCACCCCCCAAGGCTATAGCCCACCCGTTTTTGTGGCCATTTTCCGCCGGACAAACTTGGCGCACCGGACTTCGGGCGGTTATTTTTGCTCGCGGCTGTGCCCAGGGCCTATTTTCAGCACACGGAGGCCGATCGCAAAGTCTCGCGCCATTCCGAGTCGGGCGGACGAAGTGGGCCAGCCCCACCCCCCAAGGCTATAGCCCACCCGTTTTTGTGGCCTTATTCCACTGGACGAACTTGGCGCCCCGGCCTTCGGGCGGTTATTTTTGGGCGCGGCTGTACCCGGGGCCTATTTTTGGCACACGGAGGCCGCTCGCAAAGTCTCGCGCCATTCCGAGTCCGGCGGACGAAGTTGGCCAGCCCCACCACCCAAGGCTATAGCCCACCCGTTTTTGTGGCCATTTTCCGCTGGGCGAACTTGGCGCCCCGGACTTCGGGCGGTTATTTTTGCGCGCGGCTGTGCCCAGGGCCTATTTTCGGTACACGGAGGCCGCTCGCAAAGTCTCGCGCCATTCCGAGTCCGGCGGACGAAGTTGGCCAGCCCCACCCGCCAAGGCTATAGCCCACCCGTTTTTGTGGCCTTTTTCCGCTGGACGAACTTGGCGCCCGGCCTTCGGGCGGTTATTTTTGGGCGCGGCTGTGCCCGGGCCTATTTTCGCACACGGAGGCCGTTCGCAAAGTCTCGCGCCATTCCGAGTCCGAGGCGGACGAAGTGGGCCAGCCCCACCCCTCAAGGCTATAGCCCACCCGTTTTTGTGGCCTTTTTCCGCTGGACCAACTTGGCGCCCCGGCCTTCGGGCTGTTATTTTTGGGCCCGGCTGTGCCCGGGGCCTATTTTCGGCACACGGAGTCCGCTCGCAAAGTCTCGCGCCATTCCCAGTCCGGCGGACGAAGTTGGCCAGCACCACCCCCCAAGGCTATAGCCCACCCGTTTTTGTGGCCTTTTTCCGCTGGACGAACTTGGCGCCCCGGCCTTCGGGCGGTTATTTTTGGGCGCGGCTGTGTCCGGGGCCTATTTTTGGCACACGGAGGCCGCTCGCAAAGTCTCG
Source organism: Citrus sp. QX-2021 (assembly GCA_030444885.1). Taxonomy (NCBI): domain Eukaryota; kingdom Viridiplantae; phylum Streptophyta; class Magnoliopsida; order Sapindales; family Rutaceae; genus Citrus; species Citrus sp. QX-2021. The sequence goes on along the minus strand of JAUJEF010000308.1, from coordinate 41,601 downwards.
CGCCATTCCGAGTCCGGCGGACGAAGTTGGCCAGCCCCACCACCCAAGGCTATAGCCCACCCGTTTTTGTGGCCATTTTCCGCTGGGCGAACTTGGCGCCCCGGACTTCGGGCGGTTATTTTTGCGCGCGGCTGTGCCCAGGGCCTATTTTCGGCACACGGAGGCCGCTCGCAAAGTCTCGCGCCATTCCGAGTCCGGCGGACGAAGTTGGCCAGCCCCACCCGCCAAGGCTATAGCCCACCCGTTTTTGTGGCCTTTTTCCGCTGGACGAACTCGGCGCCCCGGCCTTCGGGCGGTTATTTTTGGGCGCGGCTGTGCCCGGGGCCTATTTTCGGCACACGGAGGCCGTTCGCAAAGTCTCGCGCCATTCCGAGTCCGGCGGACGAAGTGGGCCAGCCCCACCCCTCAAGGCTATAGCCCACCCGTTTTTGTGGCCTTTTTCCGCTGGACCAACTTGGCGCCCCGGCCTTCGGGCTGTTATTTTTGGGCCCGGCTGTGCCCGGGGCCTATTTTCGGCACACGGAGTCCGCTCGCAAAGTCTCGCGCCATTCCCAGTCCGGCGGACGAAGTTGGCCAGCACCACCCCCCAAGGCTATAGCCCACCCGTTTTTGTGGCCTTTTTCCGCTGGACGAACTTGGCGCCCCGGCCTTCGGGCGGTTATTTTTGGGCGCGGCTGTACCCGGGGCCTATTTTTGGCACACGGAGGCCGCTCGCAAAGTCTCGCGCCATTCCGAGTCCGGCGGACGAAGTTGGCCAGCCCCACCCCCCAAGGCTATAGCCCACCCGTTTTTGTGGCCATTTTCCGCTGGGCGAACTTGGCGCCCCGGACTTCGGGCGGTTATTTTTGCGCGCGGCTGTGCCCAGGGCCTATTTTCGGTACACGGAGGCCGCTCGCAAAGTCTCGCGCCATTCCGAGTCCGGCGGACGAAGTTGGCCAGCCCCACCCGCCAAGGCTATAGCCCACCCGTTTTTGTGGCCTTTTTCCGCTGGACGAACTTGGCGCCCCGGCCTTCGGGCGGTTATTTTTGGGCGCGGCTGTGCCCGGGGCCTATTTTCGGCACACGGAGGCCGTTCGCAAAGTCTCGCGCCATTCCGAGTCCGGCGGACGAAGTGGGCCAGCCCCACCCCTCAAGGCTATAGCCCACCCGTTTTTGTGGCCTTTTTCCGCTGGACCAACTTGGCGCCCCGGCCTTCGGGCTGTTATTTTTGGGCCCGGCTGTGCCCGGGGCCTATTTTCGGCACACGGAGTCCGCTCGCAAAGTCTCGCGCCATTCCCAGTCCGGCGGACGAAGTTGGCCAGCACCACCCCCCAAGGCTATAGCCCACCCGTTTTTGTGGCCTTTTTCCGCTGGACGAACTTGGCGCCCCGGCCTTCGGGCGGTTATTTTTGGGCGCGGCTGTGTCCGGGGCCTATTTTTGGCACACGGAGGCCGCTCGCAAAGTCTCGCGCCATTCCGAGTCCGGCGGACGAAGTTGGCCAGCCCCACCCCCCAAGGCTATAGCCCACCCGTTTTTGTGGCCATTTTCCGCTGGGCGAACTTGGCGCCCCGGACTTCGGGCGGTTATTTTTGCGCGCGGCTGTGCCCAGGGCCTATTTTCGGCACACGGAGGCCGCTCGCAAAGTCTCGCGCCATTCCGAGTCCGGCGGACGAAGTTGGCCAGCCCCACCCGCCAAGGCTATAGCCCACCCGTTTTTGTGGCCTTTTTCCGCTGGACGAACTCGGCGCCCCGGCCTTCGGGCGGTTATTTTTGGGCGCGGCTGTGCCCGGGGCCTATTTTCGGCACACGGAGGCCGTTCGCAAAGTCTCGCGCCATTCCGAGTCCGGCGGACGAAGTGGGCCAGCCCCACCCCTCAAGGCTATAGCCCACCCGTTTTTGTGGCCTTTTTCCGCTGGACCAACTTGGCGCCCCGGCCTTCGGGCTGTTATTTTTGGGCCCGGCTGTGCCCGGGGCCTATTTTCGGCACACGGAGTCCGCTCGCAAAGTCTCGCGCCATTCCCAGTCCGGCGGACGAAGTTGGCCAGCACCACCCCCCAAGGCTATAGCCCACCCGTTTTTGTGGCCTTTTTCCGCTGGACGAACTTGGCGCCCCGGCCTTCGGGCGGTTATTTTTGGGCGCGGCTGTGTGCGGGGCCTATTTTTGGCACACGGAGGCCGCTCGCAAAGTCTCGCGCCATTCCGAGTCCGGCGGACGAAGTTGGCCAGCCCCACCACCCAAGGCTATAGCCCACCCGTTTTTTGGCCATTTTTCCGCTGGACGAACTTGTCGCCCCGGCCTTCGGGCGGTTATGTTTGGGCGCGGCTGTGCCCGCGGCCTATTTTTGGCACGCGGAGGCAGCTCGCAAAGTCTCGCCCCATTCCGAGTCTGGCGGACGAAGTGGGCCAGCCCCTCCCCCCAAGGCTATAGCCCACCCGTTTTTTGGCCATTTTTCTGCTGGACGAACTTGGCGCCCCGGCCTTCGGGTGTTATTTTTGGACGCGGCTGTGCCCGCGTCCTATTTTTGGTACTCAGAGGCCGCTCGCAAAGTCTCGCCCCATTCCGAGTCCGGCAGACGAAGTTGGCCAGCCCCTCCCCCCAAGGCTATAGCCCACCCGTTTTTTGGCCATTTTTCCGCTGGACGAACTTGGCGCCCTGGCCTTCGGGCGGTTATTTTTGGGTGCGGCTGTGCCCGCGGCCTATTTTTGGCACGCGGAGGCCGCTCGCAGAGTCTCACCCCATTCTGAGTCCGGCGGACGAAGTTGGCCAGCCCCTCCCCCCAAGGCTATAGCCCACCCGTTTTTTGGACATTTTTCCGCTGGACGAACTTGACGCCCTGGCCTTCGGGCGGTTATTTTTGGTCGCGGCTGTGCCCGCGGCCTATTTTTGGCACGCGGAGGCCGCTCGCAGAGTCTCACCCCATTCTGAGTCCGGCGGACGAAGTTGGCCAGCCCCTCCCCCCAAGGCTATAGCCCACCCGTTTTTTGGACATTTTTCCGCTGGACGAACTTGGCACCCCGGCCTTCGGGCGGTTATTTTTGGGTACGGCTGTGCCCGCGGCCTATTTTTGGCACGCGGAGGCAGCTCGCAAAGTCTCGCCCCATTCCGAGTCTGGCGGACGAAGTGGGCCAGCCCCTCCCCCCAAGGCTATAGCCCACCCGTTTTTTGGCCATTTTTCCGCTGGACGAACTTGGCGCACCGGCCTTCGGGCGGTTATTTTTGGGCGCGGTTGTGCCCGCGGCCTATTTTTGGCACGCGGTGGCCGCTCGAAAAGTGTCGCACCATTCTGAGTCCGGCGGACGAAGTTGGCCAGCCCCTCCCCCCAAGGCTATAGCCCACCCGTTTTTGAGACAATTTTCCGCTGGACGAACTTGGCGCCCCGGACTTCGGGCGGTTATTTTTGTGCGCGGCTGTGCCCAGGGCCTATTTTCGGCACACGGAGGCCGCTCGCAAAGTCTCGCGCAATTCCGAGTCCGGCGGACGAAGTGGGCCAGCCCCACCCACCAAGGCTATAGCCCACCCGTTTTTGTGGCCTTTTTCCGCTGGACGAACATGGCGCCCCGGCCTTCAGACGATTATTTTTGGGCGCGGCTGTGCCCGTGGCCTATTTTTGGCACACGGAGGCCGCTCGCAAAGTCTCGCGCCATTCCGAGTCCGGCAGACGAAGTTGGCCAGCCCCACCCCCCAAAGCTATAGCCCACCCGTTTTTGTGGCCTTTTTCCGCTGGACGAACTTGGCGCCCCGGCCTTCGGGCGGTTATTTTTGGGCGCGGCTGTGCCCGGGGCCTATTTTTGGCACACGGAGGACGCTCTCAAAGTCTCGCGCCATTCCGAATCCGGCGGACGAAGTGGGCCAGCCCCACCCCTCAAGGCTATAGCCCACCCGTTTTTGTGGCCTTTTTCCGTTGGACGAACTTGGCCCCCGGCCTTCGGGCGGTTATGTTTGGGCCCGGCTGTGCCCGGGGCCTATTTTTGGCACACGGAGGCTGCTCGCAAAGTCTCGCACCATTCCGAGTCGGGCGGACGAAGTGGGCCAGCCCCACCCCCCAAGGCTATAGCCCACCCGTTTTTGTGGCCATTTTCCGCTGGACGCGCTTGGCGCCCCGGCCTTCGGGCTGTTATTTTTGGGCGCGGCTGTGCACGGGGCCTATTTTCGGCACACGGAGGCCGTTCGCAAAGTCTCGCGCCATTCCGAGTCCGGCGGACGAAGTGGGCCAGCCCCACCCCTCAAGGCTATAGCCCACCCGTTTTTGTGGCCTTTTTCCGCTGGACCAACTTGGCGCCCCGGCCTTCGGGCTGTTATTTTTGGGCCCGGGTGTGCCCGGGGCCTATTTTCGGCACACGGAGTCCGCTCGCAAAGTCTCGCGCCATTCCCAGTCCGGCGGACGAAGTTGGCCAGCACCACCCCCCAAGGCTATAGCCCACCCGTTTTTGTGGCCTTTTTCCGCTGGACGAACTTGGCGCCCCGGCCTTCGGGCGGTTATTTTTGCGCGCGGCTGTGCCCGGGGCCTATTTTTGGCACACGGAGACCGCTCGCAAAGTCTCGCGCCATTCCGAGTCCGGCGGACGAAGTTGGCCAGCCCCACCACCCAAGGCTATAGCCCACCCGTTTTTGTGGCCATTTTCCGCTGGGCGAACTTGGCGCCCCGGACTTCGGGCGGTTATTTTTGCGCGCGGCTGTGCCCAGGGCCTATTTTCGGCACACGGAGGCCGCTCGCAAAGTCTCGCGCCATTCCGAGTCCGGCGGACGAAGTTGGCCAGCCCCACCCGCCAAGGCTATAGCCCACCCGTTTTTGTGGCCTTTTTCCGCTGGACGAACTTGGCGCCCCGGCCTTCGGGCGGGTATTTTTGGACGCGGCTGTGCCCGCGGCCTATTTTTGGCACTCGGAGGCCCCTCACAAAGTCTCGCGCCATTCCGAATCCGGCGGACAAAGTTGGCCAGCCCCAGCCCCCAAGGCTATAGCCCACCCGTTTTTGTGGCCTTTTTCCGCTGGACGAACTTGACGCCCCAGCCTTCAGGCGGTTATTTTTCGGCGCGGCCACATCCGTGGACCATTTTTGGCATAGGGAGGCCCCTCGCAAAGTCTCGCGCCATTCCGAGTCCGGCGGACGAAGTTGGCCAGCCCCACCCCCCAAGGCTATAGCCCACCCGTTTTTGTGGCCTTTTTCCGCAGGACGGACTTGGCGCCCCGGCCTTCGGGCGGGTATTTTTGGGTACGGCTGTGCCCGCGGCCTATTTTTGGCACGCACAGGCCATTCGCAAAGTCTCGCCCCATTCCGAATCCAGCGGACGAAGTTGGCCAGCCCCTCCCCCCAAGGCTATAGCCCACCCGTTTTTGTGGCCTTTTTCCGCTGGACGAACATGGCGCCCCGGCCTTCGGGTGTGTATTTGTGGGCGCGGCTGTGCCCGCGGCCTATTTATGGCACATGGAGGCGCCTCGGAAAGTCTCGCGCCATTCCGAGGCCGGCGGACGAAGTGGGCCAGCCCCACCCCCCAAGGCTATAGCCCACCCGTTTTTGTGGCCTTTTTCCGCTGGACGAACTTGGCGCCCCGGTCTTCGGGCAGTTATTTTTGGCCGCGGCTGTGCCCGCCGCCTATTTTGGGCACATGGAGGCCCCTCGTAAAGTATCATGCCATTCCGAGACCGGCGGACGAAGTTGGCCAGCCCCACCCCCCAAGGCTATAGCCCACCCGTTTTTGTGGCCTTTATCCGCTGGACGAACTTGGCGCCCCGGCCTTCGGGCGGTTATTTTTAGGCGCGGCTGTGCCCGCGGCCTATTTTTGGCACTCGGAGGCCCCTCACAAAGTCTCACGCCATTCCGAGTCCGGCGGACGAAGTCGGCCAGCCCCACCCCCCAAGGCTATAGCCCACCCGTTTTTGTGGCCTTTTTCCGCTGGCAAACTTGGAGCCCCGGCCTTCGGGCGGGTATTTTTGGGTGCGGCTGTGCCCACGGCCTTATTTTGGCACGCGGAGGCCGTTCGCAAAGTCTCGCCCCATTCCGAGTCCAGCGGACGAAGGTGGCCAGCCCCTCCCCCCAAGGCTATAGCCCACCCGTTTTTTGGCCTTTTTTCCGCTGGACAAAATTGGCGCCCCGGCCTTCGGGCTGTTATTTTTGTGCGCGGCAGTACCCGCGGCCTATTTTTGGCACGCGGAGGCCGCTCACCAAGTTTCACCGCATTCCGAGTCCGGCGGAAGAAGTGGGCCGGCCCCTCCCCCCAAGGTTATAGCCCACCCGTTTTTTGGCCATTTTTCCGCTGGACGAACTTGGCGCCCCGATCTTCGGGTGCTTATATTTGGGCGCGGCTGTGCCCGCAGCCTATTTTTGGCATGCGGAGGCCGCTCGCAAAGTCTCGCCCCATTCCGAGTCCGGCGGACGAAGTTGGCAGCCCCTCCCCCCAAGGCTATAGTCCACCCATTTTTTGGCCATTTTTCCGCTGGAGGGTTTGGGCGCGCCGACCTTCGGGGGGTTATTTTTGGGCGCGGCTTTTTTCGTGGCCAATTTTTGGTACGCGGAGGCCACTCGCAAAGTCTTGCCCCATTCCGAGTCCGGCGGACGAAGTTGGCAGCCCCTCCCCCCAAGTCTATACCCACCCATTTTTTGGCCATTTTTCCGCTGGAGGGTTTGGGTACGCCGACCTTCGGGGGGTTATTTTTGGGCGCGACTGTGTGCGTGGCCAATTTTTGGTACGCGGAGGCCGCCCGCAAAGTCTCGCCCCATTCCGAGTCCGGCGGACGAAGTTGGCCAGCCCCTCCCCCAAAGGCTATAGCCCACCCGTTTTTTGGGCATTTTTCCGCTGGAAAACTTGGAGCCCCGGCCTTCGGGCGGGTATTTTTGGGTGCAGCTGTGACCGCGGCCTATTTTTGGCACGCGGAGGCCGTTCGCAAAGTCTCGCCCCATTCCGAGTCCAGCGGACAAAGTTGGCCAGCCCCTCCCCCCAAGGCTATAGCCCACCCGTTTTTTGGCCATTTTTCCGCTGGACAAATTGGCGCCCCGGCCTTCGGGCGGTTATTTTTGTGCGCGGCAGTACCCGTGGCCTATTTTTGGCACACGGAGGCCGCTCGCCAAGTTTCACCCCATTCCGAGTCCGGCGGACGAAGTGGGCCGGCCCCTCCCCCCAAGGCTATAGCCCACCGTTTTTTGGCCATTTTTCAGCTGGTCGAACGTGGCGCCCCGGCCTTTGGGCAGTTATTATTGGGCGCGGCTGTGCCCCCGGCCTATTTTTGGCACGCGGAGGCCGCTCGCAAAGTCTCGCCCCATTCCGAGTCCGGCGGACGAAGTTGGCCAGCCCCTCCACCCAAGGCTATAGCCCACCCGTTTTTTGGCCATTTTTCCGCTGGACGAACTTGGCCCCCCGCCCTTCGGGCAGTTATTTTTGGGCGCGGCTGTCCCCATTGCCTATTTTTGGTACGCGGAGGCTGCTCGTAAAGTCTCGCCCCATTCCGAGTCCGGCGGACGAAGTTGGCCAGCCCCTCCCCCCAGGGCTATAGCCCACCCGTTTTTGTGGCCTTTTTCCGCTGGACGAACTTGGCGCCCCGGCCTTCGGGCGGTTATTTTTAGCCGCGGCTGTGCCCGGGGTCTATTTTTGGCACACGGAGGCCGTTCGCAAAGTCTCGCGCCATTCCGAGTCCGGCGGATGAAGTCGGCCAGCCCCACCCCCCCCAAGGCTATAGCCCACCCGTGTTTTTGTGCTTTTTCTGCTGGACGAACTTGGCGCCCCGGCCTTCGGGCAGTTATTTTTGGGCGCGACTGTGCCCGGGGCCTATTTTTGGCACACGGAGGCCGCTCGGAAAGTCTCGCACCATTCCGATTCCGGAGGACGAAGTTGGACAGCCCCACCCCCCAAGGCTATAGCCCACCCGTTTTTGTGGCCTTTTTCTGCTGGACGAACTTGGCGCCCCGGCCTTCGTGCGGTTATTTTTGGGCACGGCTGTGCCCGGGGCCTATTTTTGGCACAAGGAGGCGCTCGCAAAGTCTCGCGTCATTCCGAGTCCGGCGGACGAAGTCGGCCAGCCCCACCCCCCAAGGCTATAGCCCACCCGTTTTTGTGGCCTTTTTCCGCTGGACGAACTTGGCGCCCCGGCCTTCGGGCGGTTATTTTTAGCCGCGGCTGTGCCCGGGGTCTATTTTTGGCACACGGAGGCCGTTCGCAAAGTCTCGCGCCATTCCGAGTCCGGCGGACGAAGTCGGCCAGCCCCACCCCCCCCAAGGCTATAGCCCACCCGTGTTTTTGTGCTTTTTCTGCTGGACGAACTTGGCGCCCCAGCCTTCGGGCAGTTATTTTTGGGCGCGACTGTGTCCGGGGCCTATTTTTGGCACACGGAGGCCGCTCGGAAAGTCTCGCGCCATTCCGATTCCGGAGGACGAAGTTGGACAGCCCCACCCCCCAAGGCTATAGCCCACCCGATTTTGTGGCCTTTTTCCGCTGGACGAACTTGGCGCCCCGGCCTTCGTGCGGTTATTTTTGGGCACGGCTGTGCCCGGGCCCTATTTTTGGCGCAAGGAGGCGCTCACAAATTCTCGCGTCATTCCGAGTCCGGCGGACGAAGTTGGCCAGCCCCACCCCCCAAGGCTATAGCCCACCCGTTTTTGTGGCCTTTTTCCGCTGGACGAACTTGGCGCCCCGGCCTTCGGGCGGTTATTTTTGGACGCGGCTGTGCCCGGGGACTATTTTTGGCACACGGAGGCCGCTCGCAAAGTCTCGCGCCATTCCGAGTCCGGCGGACGAAGTTGGCCAGCCCCACCCCCCAAGGCTATAGCCCGCCCGTTTTTGTGGCCTTTTTCCGCTGGACGAACTTGGCGCCCCGGCCTTCGGTCTGTTATTTTTGGGCGCGGCTGTGTCCGGGGCCTATTTCTGGCACACGGAGGCCGCTCACAAAGTCTCGCGCCATTCCGAGTCCGGCGGACGAAGTTGGCCAGCCCCTCCCCCCAAGGCTATAGCCCACCCATTTTTTGGCCATTTTTCCGCTGGGGGGTTTGGTCGAGCCGACCTTCGGGCGGTTATTTTTGGGCGCGGCTGTGCCCGCGACCTATTTTTCGCACGCGGAGGCCGTTCGCAAAGTGTCGCCCCATTCCGAGTTCGGCGGACGAAGTTGGCCAGCCCCTCCCCCCAAGGCTATAGCCCACCCGTTTTTTGGCCATTTTTCCGCAGGACGAACTTGGCGCCCCAGCCTTCGGGCTGTTATTTTTGTGCGCAGCTGTGCCCGCGGCCTATTTTTGGCACGCAGAGGCCGCTCACAAAGTCTCGCCCCATTCCGCGTCCGGCGGACGAAGTGGGCCAGCCCCTCCCCCCAAGGCTATAGCCCACCCGTTTTTGTGGCCTTTTTCCGCAGGACGAACTTGGCGCCCCGGCCTTCGGGCGGTTATTTTTGGGTGCGGCTGTGAACGCGGCCTATTTTTGTCACACGGAGGCCCCTCGCAAAGTCTCGCGCTATTCCGAATCCGGCTGACGAAGTTGGCCAACCCCACCCCCCAAGGCTATAGCCCACCCGTTTTTGTGGCCTTTTTCCGCTGGACGAACTTGGCGCCCCGGCCTTTGGGCGGTTATTTTTGGGCGCGGCTGTGCCCGTGGCCTATTTGTTGCACGCGGAGGCCACTCGCAAAGTCTCGACCCATTCCGATCCCGGCGGACGAAGTTGGCCAGCCCCACCCCGCAAGGCTATAACCCACCCGTTTTTGTGGCCTTTTTCCGCAGGACGAACTTGGCGCCCCGGCCTTCGGGCGGGTATTTTTGGGGGCGGCTGTGCCCGTGGCCTATTTTGTGTACAAGGAGGCGCCTCGCAAAGTCTCACGCCATTCCGAGTCCGGCGGACGAAGTTGGTCAGCCCCACCCCCCAAGGCTATAGCCCACCCGATTTTGTGGCCTTTTTCCGCAGGACGAACTAGGCGCCCCGGCCTTCGTGCGGGTATTTTTGGGCGCGGCTGTGCCCGCGGCCTATTTTTGGTACACGGAGGTGCCTCGCAAAGTCTCGCGCCATTCCGAGTCCGGCGGACGATGTTGGCCAGCCCCACCCCCCAAGGCTATAGCCCACCCGTTTTTATGGCCTTTTTCCGCTGGATGAACATGGCGCCCCGGCCTTCGCGCTGGTATTTTTGGGCGCGGCTGTGCCCGCGGCCTATTTTTGGCACACAGAGGAGCCTCGCAAAGTCTCGCGCCATTCCGAGTCCGCCGGACGAAGTTGGCCAGCCCCACCCCCCAAGGCTATAGCCCACCGGTGTTTGTGGCCTTTTTCCGCTGGACGAACTTGGCGCCCCGGCCTTCGGGCGGGTATTTTTGGGCGCGGCTGTGCCCACGGCCTATTTTTGGCACACAGAGGAGCCTCGCAAAGTCTCGCGCCGTTCCGAGTCCGGCCGACGAAGTGGGCCAGCCCCACCGCCCAAGGCTATAGCCCACCCGTTTTTGTGGCCTTTTTCCGCTGGACGAAATTGGCGCCCCGGCCTTCGGGCGGTTATTTTTGGACGCGGCTGTGCCCGCAGCCTATTTTTGGCACGCAGAGGCCGCTCACAAAGTCTCGCCCCATTCCGAATCCGGCTGACGAAGTGGGCCAGCCCCTCCCCCCAAGGCTGTAGCCCACCCGTTTTTGTGGCCTTTTTCCGCAGGACGAACTTGGCGCCCCGGCCTTCGGGCGGTTATTTTTGGGTGCGGCTGTGAACGCGGCCTATTTTTGGCACACGGAGGCCCCTCGCAAAGTCTCGTGCTATTCCGAGTCCGGCTGACGAAGTTGGCCAACCCCACCCCCCAAGGCTATAGCCCACCCGTTTTTGTGGCCTTTTTCCGCTGGACGAACTTGGCGCCCCGGCCTTCGGGAGGGTATTTTTGGGCGCGGCTGTGCCCGCGGCCTATTTTATGTACACGGAGGCGCCTCGTAAAGTCTCGCGCCATTCCGAGTCCGGCGGACGAAGTTGGTCAGCCCCACCCCCCAAGGCTATAGCCCACCCGATTTTGTGGCCTTTTTCCGCAGGACGAAATTGGCGCCCCGGCCTTCGTGCGGGTATTTTTGGGGGCGGCTGTGTCCGCGGCCTATTTTTGGCACACGGAGGTGCCTCGCAAAGTCTCGCGCCATTCCGAGTCCGGCGGACGATGTTGGCCAGCCCCACCCCCCAAGGCTATAGCCCACCCGTTTTTATGGCCTTTTTCCGCTGGATGAACATGGCGCCCCGGCCTTCGCGCTGGTATTTTTGGGCGCGGCTGTGCCCGCGGCCTATTTTTGGCACACAGAGGAGCCTCGTAAAGTCTCGCGCTATTCCGAGTCCGCCGGACGAAGTTGGCCAGCCCCACCCCCCAAGGCTATAGCCCACCGGTGTTTGTGGCCTTTTTCCGCTGGACGAACTTGGCGCCCCGGCCTTCGGGCGGGTATTTTTGGGCGCGACTGTACCCGTGGCCTAGTTGTTGCACGCGGAGGCCGCTCGCAAAGTCTCGCCCCATTCCGAGTCCGGTGGACGAAGTTGGCCAGCCCCTCCCCCCAAGGCTATAACCCACCCATTTTTTGGCCATTTTTCCGCTGGGGGGTTTGGTCGCGCCGACCTTCGGGCGGTTATTTTTGGGCGCGGCTGTGTCCGCGACCTATTTTTGGAACGCGGAGGCCGTTCGCAAAGTGTCGCCCCATTCCGAGTCCGGTGGACGAAGTTGGCCAGCCCCTCCCCCCAAGGCTATAGCCCACCCGTTTTTTGGCCATTTTTCCGTTGGACGAACTTGGCGCCCCGGCCTTCGGGCTGTTATTTTTGGGCGCGGCTGTGCCCGCAGCCTATTTTTGGCACGCAGAGGCCGCTCACAAAGTCTCGCCCCATTCCGAATCCGGCGGACGAAGTGGGCCAGCCCCTCCCCCCAAGGCTATAGCCCACCCGTTTTTGTGGCCTTTTTCCGCAGGACGAACTTGGCGCCCCGGCCTTCGGGCGGTTATTTTTGGGTGCGGCTGTGAACGCGGCCTATTTTTGGCACACGGAGGCCCCTCGCAAAGTCTCGTGCTATTCCGAGTCCGGCTGACGAAGTTGGCCAACCCCACCCCCCAAGGCTATAGCCCACCCGTTTTTGTGGCCTTTTTCCGCTGGACGAACTTGGCGCCCCGGCCTTCGGGAGGGTATTTTTGGGCGCGGCTGTGCCCGCGGCCTATTTTATGTACACGGAGGTGCCTCGCAAAGTCTCGCGCCATTCCGAGTCCGGCGGACGAAGTTGGTCAGCCCCACCCCCCAAGGCTATAGCCCACCCGATTTTGTGGCCTTTTTCCGCAGGACGAAATTGGCGCCCCGGCCTTCGTGCGGGTATTTTTGGGCGCGGCTGTGCCCGCGGCCTATTTTTGGCACACGGAGGTGCCTCGAAAAGTCTCGCGCCATTCCGAGTCCGGCGGACGATGTTGGCCAGCCCCACCCCCCAAGGCTATAGCCCACCCGTTTTTATGGCCTTTTTCCGCTGGATGAACATGGCGCCCCGGCCTTCGCGCTGGTATTTTTGGGCGCGGCTGTGCCCGCGGCCTATTTTTGGCACACAGAGGAGCCTCACAAAGTCTCGCGCCATTCCGAGTCCGCCGGACGAAGTTGGCCAGCCCCACCCCCCAAGGCTATAGCCCACCGGTGTTTGTGGCCTTTTTCCGCTGGACGAACTTGGCGCCCCGGCCTTCGGGCGGGTATTTTTGGGCACGGCTGTGCCCACGGCCTATTTTTGGCACACAGAGGAGCCTCGCAAAGTCTCGCGCCGTTCCGAGTCCGGCCGACGAAGTGGGCCAGCCCCACCGCCCAAGGCTATAGCCCACCCGTTTTTGTGGCCTTTTTCCGCTGGACGAACTTGGCGCCCCGGCTTTCGGGCCTGTATTTTTGGGCGCGGCTGTACCCGCGGCCTATTTTTGGCACACGGTGGCGCCTCGCAAAGTCTCGCGCCATTCCGAGTCCGGCGGAAGAAGTGGGCCAGCCCCACCCCCCAGGGCTATAGCCCAACCGTTTTTGTGGCCTCTTTCCGCTGGACGAACTAGGCGCCCCGGCCTTCGGGCGGGTATTTTTGGGCGCGGCTGTGCCCGCGGCCTATTTTTACCACACGGAGGCGCCTCGCAAATTCTCGCGCCATTCCGAGTCCGGCGGACGAAGTTGGCCAGCCCCTCCCCCCAAGGCTATAGCCCACCCGTTTTTGTGGCCTTTTTCCGCTGGACGAACTTGGCGCCCCGGCCTTCGGGTGGGTATTTTTGGATGCGGCTGTGCCCGTGGCCTATTTTTGGTACACGGAGGCGCCTCGCAAAGTCTCGCGCCATTTCGAGTCCGGCGGACGTAGTTGGCCAGCCCAACCCCCCAAGGCTATAGCCCACCCGTTTTTGTGGCTATTTTCCGCTGGACGACCTTGGCGCCCCGGTCTTCGGGCGGGTATTTTTGCGCGCAGCTGTGCCCGCGGCCTATTTTCGGCACACGGAGGCGCCTCGTAAAGTCTCGCGCCATTCCGAGTCCGGCGGACGAAGTTGGCCAGCCCCACCCCCCAAGGCTATATATAGCCCACCCGTTTTTGTGGCCTTTTTCCGCTGGACGAACTTGGCACCCCAGCCTTCGGACGGGTATTTTTGGGCGCGGCTGTGCCGGTTGCCTATTTTTGGCACACGGAGGTGCCTCGCAAAGTCTCGCGCCATTCCAAGTTCGGCGGACGAAGTTGGCCAGCCCCACCCCCCAAGGCTATAGCCCACCCGTTTTTGTGACCTTTTTCCGCTGGACGAACTTGGCGCCCCGGCCTTCGGGCATGTATTTTTGGCACACGGCGGTGCCTCGCAAAGTCTCATGCCATTACGAGTCCGGCGGACGAAGTTGGCCAGCCCCACCCCCCAAGGCTATAGTCCACCCGTTTTTGTGGCCTATATCCGCAGGACGAACTTGGCGTCCCGGCCTTCGGGCTGGTATTTTTGGGCGCGGCTGTGCCCGTACCGTATTTTTCGTACACGGCGGTGCCTCGCAAAGTCTCGCGCCATTCCGAGTCTGGCGGACGAAGTTGGCCAGCCCCACCCCCCAAGGCTATAACCCACCCGTTTTTGTGGCCTTTTTCCGCTGGACGAACTTGGCGCCCCGGCCTTCGGGCGGGTATTTTTTGGCGCGGCTGTGCCCGTGGCCTATTTTTGGCACACGGAGGCGCCTCGAAAAGTCTCACGCCATTCCGAGTCCGGCGGACGAAGTGGGCCAGCCCCACCCCCCAAGGCTATAGCCCACCCGTTTTTGTGGCCATTTTCCGCTGTACGAACTGGGCGCCCCAGCCTTCGGGCGGGGATTTTTGGGCGCGGCTGTGCCCGCAACCTATTTTTGGCACACGGAGGTGCCTCGTAAAGTCTCGCGCCATTCCGAGTCCGGCGGACGAAGTTGGCCAGCCCCACCCCCCAAGGCTATAGCCCACCCGTTTTTGTGGCAGTTTTCCGCTGGACGAACTTGGCGCCCTGGCCTTCGGGCGGGTATTTTTGTATGCGGCTGTGTCCGCGGCCTATTTTTGGCACTCAGAGGCTGCTCGTAAAGTCTCGTCCAATTTCGAGTCCGGCGGACGAAGTGGGCCAGCCCCTCCCCCCAAGGCTATAGCTCACCCGTTTTTTGGCAATTTTTCCGCTGGACGAACTTGGCGCCCCGGCCTTCGGGCGGTTATTTTTGGGCGCGGCTGTGCCCGCGGCCTATTTTTGCCAGGCGGAGGCCGCTCGCAAAGTCTCGCCCCAATCCGAGTCCGGCTAACGAAGTTGGCCAACCCCTCCCCCCAAGGCTATAGCCCACCCGTTTTTTGGCCATGTTTCCGCTGGACGAACTTGGCGCCCCGACCTTCGGGCGGTTATTTTTGGGCGTGGCTGCGCCCGCGGCCTATTTTTGGCACGCGGAGGCCACTCGCAAAGTCTCGCCCCATTCCAAGTCCGGCGGACGAAGTGGGCCAGCCCCTCCCCCCAAGGCTATAGCCCACCCGTTTTTTGGCCATTTTTCCGCTGGACGAACTTCGGGCGGTTATTTTTGGGCGCGGCTGGTCCGCGGCCTATTTTTGGTTTGCGGAGGCCGCTCGCAAAGGCTTGCCCCATTCCGAGTCCGGCGGACGAAGTTGGCCAGCCCCTCCCCCCAAGGCTATAGCCCACCCGTTTTTTGGCCATTTTTCCGCTGGACGAACTTGCCGCCCCGGCCTTCGGGCGGTCATTTTTGGGCGCGGCTATGCACGCAGCCTATTTTTGCCACGCGGAGGCCGCTCGCTAAGTCTCACCCCATTCTGAGTCCGGCGGACGAAGTTGGCCAGCTCCTCCCCCCAAGGCTATAGTCCACCTGTTTTTTGGCCATTTTTCCGCAGGACAAACTTGGCGCCCCGGCCTTCGGGCGGTTATTTTTGGGCGCGGCTGCCCCCGCGGCCTATTTTTGGCACGCGGCGGCCACTCACAAAGTCTCGCCCCATTCCGAGTCCGGCGGACGAAGTTGGCCAGCCCCTCCCCCCAAGGCTATAGCCCACCCGTTTTTTGGCCATTTTTCCACTGGACGAACTTGGCGCCCCGGCCTTCGGGCGGTTATTTTTGGGCGCAGCTGTGCCCGCGGCCTATTTTTAGGACGTAGAGGCCGTTCGCAAAGTCTCGCCCCATTCCGAGTCCGGCGGACGAAGTTGGCCAGCCCCTCCCCCCAAGGCTATAGCCCACCCGTTTTTTGGCCATTTTTCCGCTGGACGAACTTCGCGCCCCGGCCTTCGGGCGGTTATTTTTGGGCGCGGCTGCGCCCGCGGCCTATTTTTGGCACGCGGAGGCCGCTCACAAAGTCTCACCCCATTCCGAGTGCGGCGGACGAAGTGGGCCAGCCCCTCCCCCCAAGGCTATAGCCCACCCGTTTTTTGGCCATTTTTCCGCTGGGGGTTTGGGCGCAACGACCTTCGGGGGGTTATTTTTGGGCGCGGCTGTGTCCGCGGCCTATTTTTAGTACGTGGAGGCCGCTCGCAAAGTCTCGCCCCATTCCGAGTCCGGTGGACGAAGTTGGCCAGCCCCTCCCCCCAAGGCTATAGCCCACCCGTTTTTTGGCCATTTTTCCGGTGGGGGGTTTGGGTGCAACGACCTTCGGGGGGTTATTTTTGGGTGCGGCTGTCCCCGCATCCTATTTTTGGCATGCGGAGGCTGATCAGAAAGTCTCGCCCCATTCCGAGTCCGGCGGACGAAGTTGGCCAGCCCCTCCACCCAAGGCTATAGCCCGCCGGTTTTTTGGCCATTTTTCCGCTGGGGAGTTTGGGCGCGCCGACCTTCGGGCGGTTATTTTTGGCCGCTGCTGTGCTCGTGGCCTATTTTTGGCACACAGAGGCCCTTGGCATAGTCTCAGCCCATTCGGAGTCCGGCGGACGAACTTGGCGCCCCGGCCTTCGGGCGGTTATTTTTGGGCGCAGCTGTGCCCGCGGCCTATTTTTAGGACGCAGAGGCCGTTCGCAAAGTCTCGCCCCATTCCGAGTCCGCGGACGGTTGGCCAGCCTCCTCCAAGGCTATTGCCCACCGATTTTTTGGACATTTTTCCGGTGGACGAACTTGGCGCCCCGGCCTTCGGGCGGTTATTTTTGCTGCGCTGTGCCCGCTGCCTATTTTTGGCAAGCGGACGCCGCCACAAAGTCTCGCCCATTCCTAGTCCGTGAGCGAAGTTGGCCAGCCCCTCCCCCCAATGCTATAGCCCACCCGTTTTTTGGCCAATTTTCCGCTAGATGAACTTGGCGCCCCGGGCTTCGGGGGGTTATTTTTGGGTACGGCTGTGCCCGCGGCTTATTTTTGGCACACAGAGGCTGCTCGCAAAGTCTCGCCCCATTCCCAGTCCGGCGGACGAAGTTGGCCAGCCCCTCCCCCCAATGCTATAGCCCACCCGTTTTTTGGCCATTTTTCCGCTAGATGAACTTGGCGCCCCGGGCTTCGGGGGGTTATTTTTGGGTGCGGCTGTGCCCACGGCCTATTTTTGGCACACAGAGACTGCTCGCAAAGTATCGCCCCATTCCGAATCCGGCGGACGAAGTTGGCCAGCTCCTCCCCCCAAGGCTATAGCCCTCCCATTTTTTGGCCATTTTTCCGCCGGATCATTTTAGCGCCCCGGCCTTCGGGCGGTTATCTTTAGGCGCGGCTGTGGTCACGGCCTATTTTTGGCATGCTGAGACCGCTCGCCAAGTCTCGCCCCATTCCGAGTCCGGCGGACGAAGTGGGCCAGCCCCTCCTCCCAAGGCTATAGCCCACCCGGTTTTTGTCCATTTTTCCGCTGGATGAACTTGGCGCCCCGGCCTTTGGGCGGTTATTTTTGGGCGCGGCTGTGTCTGCGGCCTATTTTTGGCACGCGGAGGCCGCTCGCAAAGTCTCGCCCCATTCCGAGTCCGGCGGACGAAGTTGGCCAGCCCCTCCCCCCAAGGCTATAGCCCACCCGTTTTTTGGCCATTTTTCCGCTGGACGAACTTGGCGCCCCGGCCTTCGGGCGGTTATTATTGGGCGCGGCTGTGCCCGCGGCCTATTTTTGGCACGCGGAGGCCGCTCGCAAAGACTCGCCCCATTCCGAGTCCGGCGGACGAAGTTGGCCAGCCCCTCCCCCCAAGGCTATAGCCCACCCGTTTTTTGGCCATTTTTCCGCTGGACGAACTTGGCGCCCCAGCCTTCGGGCGGTTATTTCTGGGCGCGGCTGTGCCCGCAGCCTAGTTTTGGCACGCGGAGGCCGCTCGCAAAGTCTCGCCCCATTCCGAGCCCGGCGGACGAAGTTGGCCAGCCCCTCCCCCCAAGGCTATAGCCCACCCGTTTTTTGGCCATTTTTCCGCTGGACGAACTTGGCGCCCCGGCCTTTGGGCGGTTATTTTTGGGCGCGGCTGTGGCCGCGGCCTATTTTTGGCACGCGGAGGCCGCTCGCAAAGTCTCGCCCCATTCCGAGTCCGGCGGACGAAGTTGGCCAGCCCCTCCCCCCAAGGCTATAGCCCACCCGTTTTTTGGCCATTTTTCCGCTGGACGAACTTGGCGCCCCGGCCTTAGGGCGGTTATTTTTGGGCACGGCTGTGCCCGCGGCCTATTTTTGACACGCGGAGGCCGCGCGCAAAGTCTCGTCCCATTCCGAGTCCGGCGGACAAAGTTGACCAGCCCCTCCCCCCAAGGCTATAGCCCACCCGTTTTTTGGCCATTTTTCCGCTGGGGGGTTTGGGCGCGCCGACCTTCGGGGGTTATTTTTCGGCGCGGCTGTGGCCGCGGCCTATTTTTGGCACGCGGAGGCCGCTCGCAAAGTATCGTCCCATTCCGAGTCCGGCGGACGAAGTTGGCCAGCCCCCCCACCCCCAAGGCTATAGCCCACCCGTTTTTTGGCCATTTTTCCGCTGGACGAACTTGGCGCTCCGGCCTTCAGGCGATTATTTTTGGGAATGGCTGTGCCCGCGGCCTATTTTTGACACGCGGAGGCCGCTCGCAAAGTCTCGTCCCAGTCCGAGTCCGGCGGACAAAGTTGGCCAGCCCCTCCCCCCAAGGCTATAGCCCACCCGTTTTTTGGCCATTTTTCCGCTGGGGGGTTTGGGCGCGCCGACCTTTGGGGGGTTATTTTTGGGCGCGGCTCTGCCCGTGGCCTATTTTTGGCACCCGGAGGCTGCTCGCAAAGTCTCAACCCATTCTGAGTCCGGCGGACGAAGTTGGCCAGTCCCTCCCCCCGAGGCTATAGCCCACCCGTTTTTTGGCCATTTTTTCACTGGGGGGTTTGGGCGCGCCGACCTTCAGGGGGTTATTTTTGGACGCGGCTGTGTCCGCGGCCTATTTTTGGCACGCGGAGGCCGCTCACAAAGGCTCGCCCCATTCCGAGTCCGGCGGACGAAGTTGGCCAGCCCCCCCCCCAAGGCTATAGCCCACCCGTTTTTTGGCCATTTTTCCGCTGGACGAACTTGGCGCCCAGGCCTTCGGGCGGTTATTTTTGGGCGCGGCTCTGCCCGCGGCCTATTTTTGGCACGCGGAGGCTGCTCGCAAAGTCTCACCCCATTCCGAGTCCGGTGGACGAAGCTGGCCAGCCCCTCCCCCCAAGGTTATAGCCCACCCGCTTTTTGGCCATTTTTCCGCTGTACGAACTTGGCGCCCCGACCTTCGGGCGGTTATTTTTGGGCACGGCTGTTCCCGTGGCCTATTTTTGGCACGCGGAGGCCGCTTGCAAAGTCTCGCCCCATTCCGAATCCGGCGGACGAAGTTGGCCAGCCCCACCCCCCAAGGCTATAGCCCACCCGATTTTGTGGCCTTTTTCCGCTGGACGAACTTGCAGCCCCGGCCTTCGGGTGGTTATTTTTGGGCGCGGCTGTGCCCGGGGCCTATTTTTGGTACACGGAGGCCGCTCGCAAAGTTTCGCGCCATTCCGAGTCCGGCGGACGAAGTTGGCCAGCCACACCCCCCAAGGCGATAGCCCACCCGTTTTTGTGGCCTTTTTCCGCTGGACGAACTTGGCACCCCGGCCTTCGGGCGGTTATTTTTGGGCGCGGCTGTGCCCGGGGCCTATTTTTGGCACACGCAGGCCGCTCGCAAAGTCTTACGCCATTCCGAGTCCGGCGGACGAAGTGGGCCAGCCCCACCCCCCAAGGCTATAGCCCACCCGTTTTTGTGGCCTTTTTCCGCTGGACGAACTTGGCGCCCCGGCCTTCGGGCGGTTATTTTTGTGCGCGACTGTGCCCGGGGCCTATTTTTCGCACACGGAGGCCGCTCGCAAAGTCTCGCGCCATTCCGAGTCCGGCGGACGAAGTCGGCTGGCCCCACCCTCCAAGGCTATAGCCCACCCGTTTTTTTGGCCTTTTTCCGCTGGACGAACTTGGCGCCCCAGCCTTCGGGCGGTTATTTTTGGGCGCGGCTGTGCCCGGGTCCTATTTTTGGCACACGGAGGCCGCTCGCAAAGTCTCGCGCCATTCCGAGTCCGGCGGACGAAGTGGGCCAGCCCCACCCCCCAAGGCTATAGCCCACCCGTTTTTGTGGCCTTTTTCCGCTGGACGAACTTGGCGGCCCGGCCTTCGGGCGGTTATTTTTGTGCGCGACTGTGCCCGGGGCCTATTTTTCGCACACGGAGGCTGCTCGCAAAGTCTCGCGCCATTCCGAGTCCGGCGGACGAAGTTGGCTGGCCCCACCCTCCACGGCTATAGCCCACCCGTTTTTGTGGCCTTTTTCCGCTGGACGAACTTGGCGCCCCGGCCTGCGGGCGGTTATTTTTGGGCGCGGCTTTTCCCGGGGCCTATTTTTGGCACACGGAGTCCGCTCGCAAAGTCTCGCGCCATTCCGAGTCCGGCGGACGAAGTTGGCCAGCCCCACACGCCAAGGCTATAGCCCACCCGTTTTTGTGGCCTTTTTCCGCCGGACGAACTTGGCGCCCCGGCCTTCGGGCGGTTATTTTTGTGCGCGACTGTGCCCGGGGCCTATTTTTGGCACACGGAGGCCGCTCGCAAAGTTTCGCGCCATTCCGAGTCCGGCGGACGAAATTGGCCAGCCCCACCCCCCAAGGCTATAGCCCACCCGTTTTTGTGGCCTTTTTCCGCTGGACGAACTTGGCGCCCTGGCCTTCGGACGGTTATTTTGGGGCGCGGCTGTTCCCGGGGCCTATTTTTGGCACACGGAGGCCGCTCGCAAAGTCTCGCGACATTCCGAAGCCGGCGGACGAAGTTGGCCAGCCCCACCCCCCAAGGCTGTAGCCCACCCGTTTTTGTGGCCTTTTTCTGCTGGACGAACTTGGCGCCCCGGCCTTCGGGCGGTTATTTTTGTGCGTGACTGTGCCCGGAGCCTATTTTTGGCACACGGAGGCCGCTCGCAAAGTCTCGCGCCATTCCGAGTCCGGCGGATGAAATTGGCCAGCCCCACCCCCCAAGGCTATAGCCCACCCGTTTTTGTGGCCTTTTTCCGCTGGACGAACTTGGCGCCCAGGCCTTCGGACGGTTATTTTGTGGCGCTGCTGTGCCCGGGGCCTATTTTTGGCACACGGAGGCCGCTCCCAAAGTCTCGCGACATTCCGAAGCCGGCGGACGAAGTGGGCCAGGCCCACCCCCCAAGGCTATAGCCCACCCGTTTTTGTGGCCTTTTTCCGCTGGACGAACTTGGCGCCCCGGCCTTCGGGCGGTTATTTTTGGGCACGGCTGTGCCTGGGTCCTATTTTTGGCACACGGAGGCCGCTCGCAAAGTTTCGCGCCATTCTGAGTCCGGCGGACGAAGTTGGCCAGCCCCACCCCCCAAGGCTATAGCCCACCCGTTTTTGTGGCCTTTTTCCGCCGGACGAACTTGGCGCCCCGGCCTTCGGGCAGTTATTTTTGGGCGCGGCTGTGCCCGGGGCCTATTTTTGGCACACGGAGGCCGCTCGCAAAGTCTCGCGCCATTCCGAGTCCGGCGGACGAAATTGGCCAGCCCCACCCCCCAAGGCTATAGCCCACCCGTTTTTGTGGCCTTTTTCCGCTGGACGAACTTGGCGCCCCGGCCTTCGGGGGGTTATTTTTGGGGGCGGCAGTGCCCGGGGCCTATTTTTCGCACACGGAGGCCGCTCGCAAAGTTTCGCGCCAGTCCGAGTCCGGCGGACGAAGTTGGCCAGCCTCACCCCCCAAGGGTATAGCCCACCCGTTTTTGTGGCCTTTTTCCGCTGGACGAACTTGGCGCCCCGGCGTTCGAGTGGTTATTTTTGGGTGCGGCTTTGCCCGGGGCCTATTTTTGGCACACGGAGGCCGCTCGCAAAGTTTCGCGTCATTCCGAGTCCGGCGGACGAAGTTGGCCAGCCGCACCCCCCAAGGCGATAGCCCACCCGTTTTTGTGGCCTTTTTCCGCTGGACGAACTTGGCGCCCCGGCCTTCGGGCGGTTATTTTTGGGCGCGGC
The DNA here is from genome assembly GCA_030444885.1 of Citrus sp. QX-2021. Taxonomy (NCBI): domain Eukaryota; kingdom Viridiplantae; phylum Streptophyta; class Magnoliopsida; order Sapindales; family Rutaceae; genus Citrus; species Citrus sp. QX-2021. The sequence continues at coordinate 19,874 of JAUJEF010000308.1, read as the reverse complement.
TGTGCCCGGGGCCTGTTTTTGGCACACGGAGGCCGCTCGCAAAGTCTTACGGCATTCCGAGTCTGGTGGGCGAAGTGGGCCAGCCCCACCCCCCAAGGCTATAGCCCACCCGTTTTTGTGGCCTTTTTCCGCTGGACGAACTTGGCGCCCCGGCCTTCGGGCGGTTATTTTTGGGCGCGGCTGTGCCCGGGGTCTATTTTTGGTACACGGAGGCCGCTCGCAAAGTCTCGCGCCATTCCGAGTCCGGCGGACGAATTGGGCCAGTCCCACCCCCCAAGGCTATAGCCCACCCGTTTTTGTGGCCTTTTTCCGCTGGACGAACTTGGCGCCCCGGCCTTCGAGTGGTTATTTTTGGGCGCGGCTGTGCCCGGGGCCTATGTTTCGCACACGGAGGCCGCTCGCAAAGTTTCACGCCATTCCGAGTCCGGCGGACGAAGTTGGCCAGCCGCACCCCCCAAGGCGATAGCCCACCCGCTTTTTTGGCCTTTTTCCGCTGGACGAACTTGGCGCCCCGGCCTTCGGGCGGTTATTTTTGGGTGCGGCTGTGCCCATGGCCTATTTTTGGCACGCGGAGGCCGCTCGCAAAGTCTCACCCCATTCCGAGTCTGGCGAACGAAGTCGGCCAGCCCCTCCCCCCAAGGCTATAGCCCACCAGTTTTTTGGCCATTTTTCCGCTGGACGAACTTGGAGCCCCGGCCTTCGGGCGGTTATTTTCGGGCGCGGCTGTGCCCGCGGCCTATTTTTGGCACGCGGAGGCCGCTCGCAAAGTCTCGCCCCATTCCGAGTCCGGCGGACGAAGTTGGCCTGCCCCACCCCCCAAGGCTATAGCCCACCCGTTTTTGTGGCCTTTTTCCGCTGGACGAACTTGGCGCCCCGGCCTTCGGGCAGTTATTTTTGGGCGCGGCTGTGCCGGGGCCTATTTTTGGCAGACGGAAGCCGCTCGCAATGTCTTGCGCCATTCGAGTCCGCGGACGAAGTTGGCCAGCCCCACCCCTGGGTCAGAGCCCACGCTTTTTTGTGGCCTTTTTCCGCTGGACGAACTTGGCGCCCCGGCCTTCTGGCGGTTATTTTTGGGCGCGGCTGTGACCGGGGCCTATTTTTGGCTCACGGAGGCCGCTCGTAAAGTCTTACGCCATTCCGAGTCCGGCGGACGAAGTTGGCCAGCCCCACCCCCCAAGGCTATAGCCCACCCTTTTTTGTGGGCTTTTTCCGCTGGACGAACTTGGCGCCGCGGCCTTCGGGTGGTTATTTTTGGGCTCGGCAATGCCCGGGGCCTACTTTTGGCACACGGAGGCCGCTCGCAAAGTCTCGCGCCATTCCGAGTCCGGCGGACGAAGTTTGCTAGCCCCACCCCCCAAGGCTATAGCCCACGCTTTTTTGTGGCCTTTTTCCGCTGAAGGAACTTGGCGCCCCGGCCTTCTGGCGGTTATTTTTGGGCGCGGCTGTACCCGGGGCCTATTTTTGGCACACGGAGGCGCCTCGCAAAGTGTCGCGCCATTCCGAGTCCGGGCGTCACGAGTTGGCCAGCCCCACCCCCCAAGGCTATAGCCCACCCGTTTTTGTGGCCTTTTTCCGCTGGACGAACTTGGCGCCCCGGCCTTCGGGCGGTTATTTTTGGGGGCGGCAGTGCCCGGGGCCTATTTTTCGCACACGGAGGCCGCTCGCAAAAGTTTCGCGCCAGTCCGCGCCCGGCGGACGTAGTGGGCCAGCCTCACCCCCCAAGGGTATAGCCCACCCGTTTTTGTGGCCTTTTTCCGCTGGACGAACTTGGCGCCCCGGCGTTCGAGTGGTTATTTTTGGGTGCGGCTTTGCCCGGGGCCTATTTTTGGCACACGGAGGCCGCTCGCAAAGTTTCGCGTCATTCCGAGTCCGGCCGACGAAGTTGGCCAGCCGCACCCCCCAAGGCGATAGCCCACCCGTTTTTGTGGCCTTTTTCCGCTGGACGAACTTGGCGCCCCGGCCTTCGGGCGGTTATTTTTGGGCGCGGCTGTGCCCGGGGCCTGTTTTTGGCACACGGAGGCCGCTCGCAAAGTCTTACGCCATTCCGAGTCTGGCGGGCGAAGTGGGCCAGCCCCACCCCCCAAGGCTATAGCCCACCCGTTTTTGTGGCCTTTTTCCGCTGGACGAACTTGGCGCCCCGGCCTTCGGGCGGTTATTTTTGGGCGCGGCTGTGCCCGGGGTCTTTTTTTGGTACACGGAGGCCGCTCGCAAAGTCTCGCGCCATTCCGAGTCCGGCGGACGAATTGGGCCAGCCCCACCCCCCAAGGCTATAGCCCACCCGTTTTTGTGGCCTTTTTCCGCTGGACGAACTTGGCGCCCCGGCCTTCGAGTGGTTATTTTTGGGCGCGGCTGTGCCCGGGGCCTATGTTTCGCACACGGAGGCCGCTCGCAAAGTTTCACGCCATTCCGAGTCCGGCGGACGAAGTTGGCCAGCCGCACCCCCCAAGGCGATAGCCCACCCGCTTTTTTGGCCTTTTTCCGCTGGACGAACTTGGCGCCCCGGCCTTCGGGCGGTTATTTTTGGGTGCGGCTGTGCCCGCGGCCTATTTTTGGCACGCGGAGGCCGCTCGCAAAGTCTCGCCCCATTCCGAGTCCGGCGGACGAAGTTGGCCTGCCCCACCCCCCAAGGCTATAGCCCACCCGTTTTTGTGGCCTTTTTCCGCTGGACGAACTTGGCGCCCCGGCCTTCGGGCAGTTATTTTTGGGCGCGGCTGTGCCCGGGGCCTATTTTTGGCACACGGAGGCCGCTCGCAATGTCTTGCGCCATTCGGAGTCCGCGGATTTGTTGGCCAGCCCCACCCCCAAGCAAGGCCAGTAGCCCACGCTTTTTTGTGGCCTTTTTCCGCTGGACGAACTTGGCGCCCCGGCCTTCTGGCGGTTATTTTTGGGCGCGGCTGTGACCGGGGCCTATTTTTGGCACACGGAGGCCGCTCGTAAAGTCTTACGCCATTCCGAGTCCGGCGGACGAAGTTGGCCAGCCCCACCCCCCAAGGCTATAGCCCACCCTTTTTTGTGGGCTTTTTCCGCTGGACGAACTTGGCGCCGCGGCCTTCGGGTGGTTATTTTTGGGCTCGGCAATGCCCGGGGCCTACTTTTGGCACACGGAGGCCGCTCGCAAAGTCTCGCGCCATTCCGAGTCCGGCGGACGAAGTTTGCCAGCCCCACCCCCCAAGGCTATAGCCCACGCTTTTTTGTGGCCTTTTTCCGCTGAATGAACTTGGCGCCCCGGCCTTCTGGCGGTTATTTTTGGGCGCGGCTGTACCCGGGGCCTATTTTTGGCACACGGAGGCGCCTCGCAAAGTGTCGCGCCATTCCGAGTCCGGCGTACGAAGTTGGCCAGCCCCACCCCCCAAGGCTATAGCCCACCCGTTTTTGTGGCCTTTTTCCGCTGGACGAACTTGGCGCCCCGGCCTTCGGGCGGTTATTTTTGGGGGCGGCAGTGTACGGGGCCTATTTTTCGCACACGGAGGCCGCTCGCAAAGTTTCGCACCAGTCCGAGTCCGGCGGACGAAGTTGGCCAGCCTCACCCCCCAAGGGTATAGCCCACCCGTTTTTGTGGCCTTTTTCCGCTGGACGAACTTGGCGCCCCGGCGTTCGAGTGGTTATTTTTGGGTACGGCTTTGCCCGGGGCCTATTTTTGGCACACGGAGGCCGCTCGCAAAGTTTCGCGTCATTCCGAGTCCGGCCGACGAAGTTGGCCAGCCGCACCCCCCAAGGCGATAGCCCACCCGTTTTTGTGGCCTTTTTCCGCTGGACGAACTTGGCGCCCCGGCCTTCGGGCGGTTATTTTTGGGCGCGGCTGTGCCCGGGGCCTGTTTTTGGCACACGGAGGCCGCTCGCAATGTCTTGCGCCATTCCGAGTCCGCGGGATTTGGTTGTTGCCAGCCCCACCCCCCAAGGCTATAGCCCACCCGTTTTTGTGGCCTTTTTCCGCTGGACGAACTTGGCGCTCCGGCCTTCGGGCTGTTATTTTTGGGCGCGGCTATGCCCGGGGCCTATTTTTGGCACGCGGAGGCCGCTCGCAAAGTCTCCCTTCATTCCGAAGCCGGCGGACGAAGTTGGCCAGCCCCACCCCCCAAGGCTATAGCCCACCCGTTTTTGTGGCCTTTTTCCGCTGGACGAACTTGGCGCCCCGGCCTTCGGGAGGTTATTTTTGGCCGCGGATGTGCCCGGGGCCTATTTTTGGCACATGGAGGCCGCTCGCAAAGTCTCACGCCATTCCCAAGCCGGCGGACGAAGTTGGCCAGCCCCACCCCCCAAGGCTATAGCCTACCCGTTTTTGTGGCCTTTTTCCGCTGGACGAACTTGGCACCCCGGCCTTCGGGAGGTTATTTTTGGGCGCGGATGTGCCCGGGGCCTATTTTTGGCACACGGAGTCCGCTCGCAATGTCTTACGCCATTCCGAGTCCGGCGGACGAACTTGGCCAGCCCCACCCCCCAAGGCTATAGCCCCCCCGTTTTTGTGGCCTTTTTCCGCTGGACGAACTTGGCGCCCTGGCCTTCGCATGGTTATTTTTCGGCGCGGCTGTGCCCGGGGCCTATTTTTGGCACACGGAGGCCGATCGCAAAGTCTCGCTTCATTCCGAAGCCGGCGGACGAAGTCGGCCAGCCCCACCCCCCAAGGCTATAGCCCACCCGTTTTTGTGGCCTTTTTCCGCTGGACGAACTTGGCGCCCCGGCCATCGGGTGGTTATTTTTGGGCGAGGCTGTGTCCGGGCCTATTTTTGGCACACGGAGACCGCTGCGCAGTCTCGCGCCATTCCGAGTCCGCGGACGAAGTTGGCCAGCCCCACCCCCCAAGGCTATAATAGCCCACCCGTTTTTGTGGCCTTTTTCCGCTGGACGAACTTGGCGCTCCGGCCTTCGGGAGGTTCTTTTTGTGCGCGGCTGTGCCCGGGGCCTATTTTTCGCACACGGAGGCCGCTCGCAAAGTCTCGCGCCATTCCGAGTCCGGCGGACGAAGGTGGCTGGCCCCACCCCCCAAGGCTATAGCCCACCCGTTTTTGTGGCCTTTTTTCGCTGGACGAACTTGGCTCCCCAGCCTTCGGGCGGTTATTTTTGGGCGCGGCTGTGCCCGGGGCCTATTTTTGGCACACGGAGGCTGCTCGCAAAGTCTCGCGCCATTCCGAGTCCGGCCGACGAAGTGGGCCATCCCCACCCCCCAAGGCTATAGCCCACCAGTTTTTGTGGCCTTTTTCCGCTGGACGAACTTGGCGCCCCGGCCTTCGGGAGGTTATTTTTGGGCGTGGATGTGCCCGGGGCCTATTTTTGGCACATGCAGGCCGCTCGCAAAGTATCACGCCATTCCGAGTCCGGCGGACGAAGTTGGCCAGCCCCACCCCCCAAGGCTATAGCCCACCCGTTTTTGTGGCCTTTTTCCGCTGGACGAACTTCGCGCCCCGGCCTTCGGGTGGTTATTTTCGGGCGCGGCTGTGCCCTGGGCCTATTTTTGGCACACGGAGGCCGCTCGCAAAGTCTCGCGCCATTACGAGTCCGGCGGACGAAGTTGGCAAGCCCCACTCCCCAAGGCTATAGCCCACCCGTTTTTGTGGCCTTTTTCCGCTGGACGAACTTGGCGCCCCGGCCTTCGGGCGGTTATTTTTGGGCGCGGCTGTGCCCGGGGCCTATTTTTGGCACACGGAGGCCGTTCGCAAAGTCTCGTGCCATTCCGAGTCCGGCGGACGAAGTTGGCCAGCCCCACCCCCCAAGGCTATAGCCCACCCGTTTTTGTGGCCTTTTTCCGCTGGACGAACTTGGCGCCCCGGCCTTCGGGCGGTTATTTTTGTGCGCGGATGTGCCCAGGGCCTATTTTTCGCACACGGAGGCCGCTCGCAAAGTCTCGCGCCATTCCGAGTCCGGCGGACGAAGTTGGCTGGCCCCACCCCACAAGGCTATAGCCCACCCGTTTTTGTGGCCTTTTTCCGCTGGACGAACTTGGCGCCCCAGCCTTCGGGCGGTTATTTTTGGGCGCGACTGTGTCCGGGGCCTATTTTTGGCACACGGAGGCTGCTCGCAAAGTCTCGCGCCATTCCGAGTCCGGCGGACGAAGTTGGCCAGCCCCACCCCCCAAGGCTATAGCCCACCCGTTTTTGTTGCCTTTTTCCGCTGGACGAACTTTGCGCCCCGGCCTTCGGGCTGTTATTTTTGTGCGCGGCTATGCTCTTGGCCTAATTTTGGCACACGGAGGCCGCTCACAAAGTCTCGCCCCATTCCGAGTCCGGCGGACGAAGTGGGCTGGCCCCACCCCCCAAGGCTATAGCTCACCCGTTTTTGTGGCCTTTTTCCGCTGGACGACCATGGCGTCCCAGCCTTCGGGCGGTTATTTTTGGGCGCGGCTGTGCCCGGGGCCTATTTTTGGCACTCGGAGGCTGCTCGCAAAGCCTCGCGCCATTCCGAGTCCGGCGGACGAAGTTATCCAGCCCTACCCCCCAAGGCTATAGCCCACCCGTTTTTGTGGCCTTTTTCCGCTGGACGAACTTGGCGCCCCGGCCTTCGGGCGGTTATTTTCGGGCGCGGCTGTGTCCTGGGCCAATTTTTGGCACACGGAGGCCGCTCGCAAAGTCTCGCGCCATTCCGAGTCCGGCGGACGAAGTTGGCCTGCCCCACTCCCCAAGGCTATAGCCCACCCGTTTTTGTGGCCTTTTTCCGCTGGACGAACTTGGCGCCCCAGCCTTCGGGCGGTTATTTTTGGGTGCGGCTGTGCCCGGGCCCTATTTTTGGCACACGGAGGCCGCTCGCAAAGTCTCGCGCCATTCCGAGTCCGGCGGACGAAGTTATCCATCCCCACCCCCCAAGGCTATAGCCCACCCGTTTTTGTGGCCTTTTTCCGCTGGACGAACTTGGCAACCCGGCCTTCGGGCGGTTATTTTTGTGCGCGGCTGTGCCCAGGGCCTATTTTTCACACACGGAGGCCGCTCGCAAAGTCTCGCGCCATTCCGAGTCCGGCGGACGAAGTTATCCATCCCCACCCCCCAAGGCTATAGCCCACCCGTTTTTGTGGCCTTTTTCCGCTGGACGAACTTGGCAACCCGGCCTTCGGGTGGTTATTTTTGGGTGCGGCTGTACCCGGGGCCTATTTTTTGCACACGGAGGCCGCTTGCAATGTCTCGCGCCATTCCGAGTCCGGCGGACGAAGTGGGCCAGCCCCACCCCCCAAGGCTATAGCCCACCCGTTTTTGTGGCCTTTTTCCGTCGGACGAACTTGGCGCCCCGGCTTTCGGGCCGTTATTTTTGGGCGCGGCTGTGCCCGGGTCCTATTTTTGGCACTCGGAGGCCGCTCGGAAAGTCTCGCGCCATTCCGAGTCCGGTGGACGAAGTTGGCCAGCCCCACCCCCCAAGGCTATAGCCCACCCGTCTTTTTGTCCTTTTTCCGCTGGACGAACTTGGCGCCCCGGCCTTCGGGCGGTTATTTTTGGGCGCGACTGTGCCCGGGGCCTATTTTTGGCACACGGAGGCCGCTCGGAAAGTCTCGCGCCATTCCGATTCCGGCGGACGAAGTCGGCCGGCCCCACCCCCCAAGGCTATAGCCCACCCGTTTTTGTGGCCTTTTTCCGCTGGACGAACTTGGCGCCCCGGCTTTCGGGCGGTTATTTTTGGGCACGGCTATGCCCGGGGCCTATTTTTGGCACAAGGAGGCCGCTCGCAAAGTCTCGCGCCGACCTTCGGGGGGTTTTTTTTGGGAGCCGCTGTGCCCGCGGCCTATATTTGGCACGCGGAGGCCGCTCGCAAAGTCTCGCCCCATTCCGATTCCGGCGGACGAAGTGGGCCAGCCCCTCCCCCCAAGGCTATAGCCCACCCGTTTTTTGGCCATTTTTCCGCTGGGGGGTTTGGGCGCGCCGACCTTCGGGTGGTTATTTTTGGGAGTTGCTGTGCCCGCGGCCTATTTTTGGCTCACGGAGGCCGCTCGCAAAGTCTCGCCCCATTCTGTGTCCGGCGGACGAATTTGGCCAGCCCCTCCCCCCAAGGGTATAGCCCACCCGTTTTCTGGCCATTTTTCCGCTGGGGGGTTTGGGCGAACCGACCTTCGGGGGGTTATTTTTGGGCGCGGCGGTGTCCGCGGCCTATTTTTGGCACGCGGAGGCCGCTCGCAAAGTCTCGCCCCATTCCGAGTCCGGCGGACGAAGTTGGCCAGCCCCTCCCCCCAAGGCTATAGCACACTCGTTTTCTGGCCATTTTTCCGCTGGGGGGTTTGGGCGCGACGACCTTCGGGGGGTTATTTTTGGGAGCAGCTATGCCCGCGGCCTATTTTTGGCACGCGGAGGCTGCTCGCAAAGTCTCGCCCCGTTCCGAGTCCGGCGGACGAAGTTGGCCAGCCCTCCCCTCAAGGCTATAGCCCACCCGTTTTTTGGCCATTTTTCCGCTGGGGGGCTTGGGCGCGCCGACCTTCATGGGGTTATTTTTGGGAGCGGCTGTGTCCGTGGCCTATTTTTGGCATGCGGAGGCCGCTCGTAAAGTCTCGCCCCATTCTGAGTCAGGCGGACGAATTTGGCCAGCCCCTCCCCCGAAGGCTATAGCCCACCCGTTTTCTGGCCATTTTTCCGCTGGCGGGTTTGGGCGCGCCGACCTTCGGGGGGTTATTTTTGGGAGCGGCTGTGCCCGCGGCCTATTTTTGGCACGCGGAGGCTGCTCGCAAAGGCTCGTCCCATTCTGAGTCCGGCGGACGAATTTGGCCAGCCTCTCCCCCCAAGGCTACACCCACCTGCTTTCTGCCATTTTTCCATTTGGGTGGTTTGGGCGCGCCCGACCTTCGGGGTTATTTTTGGGAGCGGCTGTGCCCGTGGCCTATTTTTGGCATGCGGAGGCCGCTCGCAATGTCTCGCGCCATTCCGAGTCCGGCGGACGAAGTTGGCGGGCCCCACCCCCCAAGGCTATAGCCCACCCGTTTTTGTGGCCTTTTTCCGCTGGACGAACTTGGCGCCCCAGCCTTCGGGCGGTTATTTTTGGGCGCGGCTGTGCCCGGGGCCTATTTTTGGCACACGGAGGCCGCTCGCAAAGTCTCGCGCCATTCCGAGTCCGGCGGACGAAGTTATCCATCCCCACCCCCCAAGGCTATAGCCCACCCGTTTTTGTGGCCTTTTTCCGCTGGACGAACTTGGCAACCCGGCCTTCGGGCGGTTATTTTTGGGTGCGGCTGTACCCGGGGCCTATTTTTGGCACACGGAGGCCGCTCACAATGTCTCGCGCCATTCCGAGTCCGGCGGACGAAGTGGGCCAGCCCCACCCCCCAAGGCTATAGCCCACCCGTTTTTGTGGCCTTTTTCCGTCGGACGAACTTGGCGCCCCGGCCTTCGGGCCGTTATTTTTGGGCGCGGCTGTGCCCGGGGCCTATTTTTGGCACTCGGAGGCCGCTCGCAATGTCTCGCGCTATTCCGAGTCCGGCGGACGAAGTGGGCCAGCCCCACCCCCCAAGGCTATAGCCCACCCGTTTTTGTGGCCTTTTTCCGTCGGACGAACTTGGCGCCCCGGCTTTCGGGCCGTTATTTTTGGGCGCGGCTGTGCCCGGGGCCTATTTTTGGCACTCGGAGGCCGCTCGCAAAGTCTCGCGCCATTCCGAGTCCGGCGGACGAAGTTGGCCAGCCCCACCCCCCAAGGCTATAGCCCACCCATCTTTTTGTCCTTTTTCCGCTGGACGAACTTGGCGCCCCGGCCTTCGGGCGGTTATTTTTGGGCGCGACTGTGCCCGGGGCCTATTTTTGGCACACGGAGGCCGCTCGGAAAGTCTCGCGCCATTCCGATTCCGGCGGACGAAGTCGGCCAGCCCCACCCCCCAAGGCTATAGCCCACCCGTTTTTGTGGCCTTTTTCCGCTGGACGAACTTGGCGCCCCGGCTTTCGGGCGGTTATTTTTGGGCACGGCTGTGCCCGGGGCCTATTTTTGGCACAAGGAGGCCGCTCGCAAAGTCTCGCGCCGACCTTCGGGGGGTTTTTTTTGGGAGCCGCTGTGCCCGCGGCCTATATTTGGCACGCGGAGGCCGCTCGCAAAGTCTCGCCCCGTTCCGATTCCGGCGGACGAAGTGGGCCAGCCCCTCCCCCCAAGGCTATAGCCCACCCGTTTTTTGGCCATTTTTCCGCTTGGGGGTTTGGGCGCGCCGACCTTCGGGTGGTTATTTTTGGGAGTGGCTGTGCCCGCGGCCTATTTTTGGCTCGCGGAGGCCGCTCGCAAAGTCTCGCCCCGTTCCGATTCCGGCGGACGAAGTGGGCCAGCCCCTCCCCCCAAGGCTATAGCCCACCCGTTTTTTGGCCATTTTTCCGCTGGGGGGTTTGGGCGCGCCGACCTTCGGGTGGTTATTTTTGGGAGTGGCTGTGCCCGCGGCCTATTTTTGGCTCGCGGAGGCCGCTCGCAAAGTCTCGCCCCATTCTGAGTCCGGCGGACGAAGTTGGCCAGCCCCCCCCCCCAACGCTATAGCCCACCCGTTTTTTGGCCATTTTTCCGCTGGACGAACTTGGCGCCCCGGCCTTCGGGCGGTTATTTTTGGGCGCGGCTGTGCCCGCGGCCTATTTTTGCCATGCGGAGGCTGCTCGCAAAGTCTCGCCCCATTCCGAGTTCGGCGGAAGAAGTTGGCCAGCCCCTCCCCCCAAGGCTATAGCCCACCCGTTTTCTGGTCATTTTTCCGCTGGACGAACTTGGCGCCCCGGCGTTCGTGCGGTTATTTTTGGGCGTGGCTGTGTCCGTAGCCTATTTTTGGCACCCAGAGGCCGCTCGCAAAGTCTCACCCCATTCCGAGTCCGGCGGACGAAGTTGGCCAGCCCCTCCCCCCAACGCTATAGCCCACCCGTTTTTTGGCCATTTTTCCGCTGGACGAACTTGGCGCCCCGGCCTTCGGGCGGTTATTTTTGGGCGCGGCTGTACCCGCGGCCTATTTTTGCCATGCGGAGGCCGCTCGCAAAGTCTCGCCCCATTCCGAGTCCGGCGGACGAAGTTGGCCAGCCCCTCCCCCCAAGGCTATAGCCCACCCGTTTTCTGGCCATTTTTCCGCTGGACGAACTTGGCGCCCCGGCGTTCGTGCGGTTATTTTTGGGCGCGGCTGTGTCCGCAGCCTATTTTTGGCACCCAGAGGCCGCTCGCAAAGTCTCACCCCATTCCGAATCCGGCGGAAGAAGTTGGCCAGCCCCTCCCCCCAAGGCTATAGCCCACCCGTTTTTTGGCCATTTTTCCGATGGACGAACTTGGCGCCCCGGCCTTCGGGCGGTTATTTTTGGGCGCGGCTGTGCCCGCGGCCTATTTTTGGCACACGTAGGCCACTCATAAAGTCTCGCCCCATTCCGAGTCCGGCGGACGAACTTGGCCAGCCCCTCCCCCCAAGGCTATAATCCACCTGTTTTTTGGCCATTTTTCCGCTGGACGATCTTGGCGCCCCGGCCTTCGGGCGGTTATTTTTGGATGCGGCTGTGCCCGTGGCCTATTTTTGGCACGCGGAGGCCGCTCGTAAAGTCTCGGCCCATTCCGAGTGCGACGGACGAAGTTTGCCAGCCCCTCCCCCCAAGGCTATAGCCCACCCGTTTTTTGGCCATTTTTCCGCTGGACGAACTTGGCGCCCCGGCCTTCGGGCGGTTATTTTTGGGCGCGGCTGTGCCCGCGGCCTATTTTTGCCATGCGGAGGCTGCTCGCAAAGTCTCGCCCCATTCCGAGTTCGGCGGAAGAAGTTGGCCAGCCCCTCCCCCCAAGGCTATAGCCCACCCGTTTTCTGGTCATTTTTCCGCTGGACGAACTTGGCGCCCCGGCGTTCGTGCGGTTATTTTTGGGCGTGGCTGTGTCCGTAGCCTATTTTTGGCACCCAGAGGCCGCTCGCAAAGTCTCACCCCATTCCGAGTCCGGCGGACGAAGTTGGCCAGCCCCTCCCCCCAACGCTATAGCCCACCCGTTTTTTGGCCATTTTTCCGCTGGACGAACTTGGCGCCCCGGCCTTCGGGCGGTTATTTTTGGGCGCGGCTGTGCCCGCGGCCTATTTTTGGCACGCGTAGGCCACTCATAAAGTCTCGCCCCATTCCGAGTCCGGCGGACGAACTTGGCCAGCCCCTCCCCCCAAGGCTATAATCCACCTGTTTTTTGGCCATTTTTCCGCTGGACGATCTTGGCGCCCCGGCCTTCGGGCGGTTATTTTTGGACGCGGCTGTGCCCGTGGCCTATTTTTGGCACGCGGAGGCCGCTCGTAAAGTCTCGGCCCATTCCGAGTCCGACGGACGAAGTTTGCCAGCCCCTCCCCCCAAGGCTATAGCCCACCCGTTTTTTGGCCATTTTTCCGCTGGACGAACTTGGCGCCCCGGCCTTCGGGCGGTTATTTTTGGGCGCGGCTGGGCCTGCGGCCTATTTTTGACACGCGGAAGCCGCTCGCAAAGTCTCGCCCCATTCCGAGTCCGGCGGACGAAGTCGGCCAGCCCCTCCCCCCAAGGCTATAGCCCACCCGTTTTCTGGCCATTTTTCCGCTGGACGAACTTGGCGCCCCGGCCTTCGGGCGGTTATTTTTGGTTGCGGCTGTGTCCGCAGCCTATTTTTGGCACGCGGAGGCCGTTCACAAAGTCTCGCCCCATTCCGAGTCCAGCGGACGAAGTTAGCCAGCCCCTCCCCCCAACGCTATAGCCCACCCGTTTTTAGGAAATTTTTCCGCTGGGGGGTTTGCGCGCGCCGACCTTCGGGCGGTTATTTTTGGGCACGGCTTTGCCCGCGGCCTATTTTTAGCATGCAGAGGCCGCTCGCAAAGTCTCGCCCCATTCCGAGTCCGGCGGACGAAGTTGGCCAGCCCCTCCCCCCAAGGCTATAGCCCACCCGTTTTCTGGCCATTTTTCCGCTGGACGAACTTGGCGCTCCGGCCTTCGGGCGGTTATTTTTGGGCGCGGCTGTGCCTGCAGCCTATTTTTGGCATGCAGAGGCCGCTCGCAAAGTCTCACCCCATTCCGAGTCCGGCGGACGAAGTCGGCCAGCCCCTCCCCCCAACGTTATAGCCCACCCGTTTTTTGGCCATTTTTCCGCTAGGGGGTTTGGGTGCGCCGACCTTCGGGCGGTTATTTTTGGCGCGGCTGTGCCCACGGCCTATTTTTGGCATGCTGAGGCCACTCGCAAAGTCTCGCCCCATTCCGAGTCCGGCGGACGAAGTTAGCCAGCCCATCCCCCCAACGCTATAGCCCACCCGTTTTTAGGCAATTTTTCCGCTGGGGGGTTTGCGCGTGCCGACCTTTGGGCAGTTATTTTTGGGTGCGGCTGTGCCCGCGGCCTATTTTTGGCATGCGGAGGCCGCTCGCAAAGTCTCGCCCCATTCCGAGTCCGGCGGACGAAGTTGGCCAGCCCCTCCCCCCAAGGCTATAGCCCACCCGTTTTCTGGCCATTTTTCCGCTGGACGAACTTGGCGCCCCGGCCTTCGGGCGGTTATTTTTGGGCCCGGCTGTGCCCGCGGCCTATTTTTGGCACGCGTAGGCCGCTCGTAAAGTCTCGCCCCATTCCGAGTCCGGCGGACGAACTTGGCCAGCCCCTCCCCCCAAGGCTATAACCCACCTGTTTTTTGGCCATTTTTCCGCTGGACGAACTTGGCGCACCGGCCTTCAGGCAGTTGTTTTTGGACGCGGCTGTGCCCGCGGCCTATTTTTGGCATGCGGAGGCCGCTCGTAAAGTCTCGCCGCATTCCGAGTCCGACGGACGAAGTTTGCCAGCCCCTCCCCCCAAGGCTATAGCCCACCCGTTTTTTGGCCATTTTTCCGCTGGACGAACATGGCGCCCCGGCCTTCGGGCGGTTATTTTTGGGCGCGGCTGGGCCTGCGGCCTATTTTTGGCACACGGAGGCCGCTCGCAAAGTCTCGCCCCATTCCGAGTCCGGCGGACGAAGTCGGCCAGCCCCTCCCCCCAAGGTTATAGCCCACCCGTTTTCTGGCCATTTTTCCGCTGGACGAACATGGCGCCCCGGCCTTCGGGCGGTTATTTTTGGGCGCGGCTGTGCCCGTGGCCTATTTTTGGCATGCGGAGGCCGCTCGCAAAATCTCGCCCCATTCCGAGTCCGGCGGACGAAGTTGGCCAGCCCCTCCCCCCAAGGCTATAGCCCACCCGTTTTCTGGCCATTTTTCCGCTGGACGAACTTGGCGCCCTGGCCTTCGGGCGGTTATTTTTGGGCGCGGCTGTGTCCGCAGCCTATTTTTGGCACGCGGAGGCCGCTCGCAAAGTCTCACCCCATTCCGAGTCCAGCGGACGAAGTTAGCCAGCCCCTCCCCCCAACGCTATAGCCCACCCGTTTTTAGGCAATTTTTCCGCTGGGGGGTTTGGGCGCCCCGGCCTTCGGGCGGTTATTTTTGGGCGCGGCTGGGCCTGCGGCCTATTTTTGGCACACGGAGGCCGCTCGCAAAGTCTCGCCCCATTCCGAGTCCGGCGGACGAAGTCGGCCAGCCCCTCCCCCCAAGGTTATAGCCCACCCGTTTTCTGGGCATTTTTCCGCTGGACGAACATGGCGCCCCGGCCTTCGGGCGGTTATTTTTGGGCGCGGCTGTGCCCGTGGCCTATTTTTGGCATGCGGAGGCCGCTCGCAAAATCTCGCCCCATTCCGAGTCCGGCGGACGAAGTTGGCCAGCCCCTCCCCCCAAGGCTATAGCCCACCCGTTTTCTGGCCATTTTTCCGCTGGACGAACTTGGCGCCCCGGCCTTCGGGCGGTTATTTTTGGGCGCGGCTGTGTCCGCAGCCTATTTTTGGCACGCGGAGGCCGCTCGCAAAGTCTCACCCCATTCCGAGTCCCGCGGACGAAGTGGGCCAGCCCCTCCCCCCAAGGCTATAGCCCACCTGTTTTTTGGCCATTTTTCCGCTTGGGGGTTTGGGTGCGCCGACCTTCGGGCGGTTATTTTTGGCGCGGCTGTGCCCGCGGCCTATTTTTGGCATGCGGAGGCCGCTCGCAAGGTCTCACCCCATTCCGAGTCCGGCAGATGAAGTTGGCCAGCCTCTCCCCCCAAGGCTATAGCCCACCCGTTTTCTGGCCATTTTTCCGCTGGACGAACTTGGCGCCCCGTCCTTCGGGCGGTTATTTTTGGGCGCGGCTGTGCCCGTTGCCTATTTTTGGCATGCGGAGGCCGCTCGCAAATTCTCGCCCCATTCCGAGCCCGGCGGACGAAGTTGGCCAGCCCCTCCCCCCAAGGCTATAGCCCACCCGTTTTCTGGCCATTTTTACGCTGGACGAACTTGGCGCCCCGGCCTTCGGGCGGTTATTTTTGGGCGCGGCTGTGTCCGCAGCCTATTTTTGGCATGCAGAGGCCGCTCGCAAAGTCTCACCCCATTCCGAGTCCGGCGGACGAAGTTGGCCAGCCCCTCCCCCCAAGGCTATAGCCCACCCGTTTTTTGGCCATTTTTCCGCCGGACGAACTTGGCGCCCTGGCCTTCGGGCGGTTGTTTTTGGGCACGGCTGGTCCGGTGGCCTATTTTTGGCACGCGGAGGCCGCTCGCAATGTCTCACCCCATTCCGAGTCCGGCGGACGAAGTTGGCCAGCCCCTCCCCCCAAGGCTATAGCCCACCCGTTTTTTGGCCATTTTTCCGCTGGACGAACTTGGCGCCCCGGCCTTCGGGAGGTTATTTTTTTGCACGGCTGTGCCCGCGGCCTATTTTGGCACGCGGAGGCTACTCGCAAAGTCTCGTCCCATTCCGAGTCCGGTGGACGAAGTTGGCCAGCCCCTCCCCCTCCGGCTATAGCCCACCCGTTTTTTGGCCGTTTTTCCGCTGGGGGGTTTGGGCGCGCCTAACTTCGGGCGGTTATTTTTGGGAGCGGCTGTGCACGCGGCCTATTTTTGGCACGCAGAGGCCACTCTCAATGTCTCGCCCCATTCCGAGTCCGGCGGACGAAGTTGGCCAGCCCCTCCCCCCAAGGCTATAGCCCACCCGTTTTTTGGCCATTTTTCCGTTGGACGAACTTGGCGCCCCGGCCTTCGGCCGTTATTTTTGGGCGCGGCTGTGCCCGCGTCCTATTTTTGGCACACGGAGGCCCCTCATAAAGTCTCGCGCCATTCCGAGTCCGGCGGACGAAGTGGGCCAGCCCCACCCCCCAAGGCTATAGCCCACCCAATTTTGTGGCCTTTTTCCGCTGGATGAACTTGGCGCCCCGGCCTTCGGGCGGGTATTTTTGGGCGCGTCTGTGCCCTCGGCCTATTTTTGGCACACGTAGGTGCCTCGCAAAGTCTCGAGCCATTCCGAATCCGGCGGACGAAGTCGGCCAGCCCCACCCCCCAAGCCTATAGCCCACCCGTTTTTGTGGCCTTTTTCCGCTGGACGAACTTGGCGCCCCGGCCTTCGGGCGGGTATTTTTGAGCGCGGCTGTGCCCGCGGCATATGTTTGGTACACTGAGGTGCCTCGCAAAGTCTCGTGCCATTCCGAGTCCGGCGGACGAAGTTGGCCAGCCCCACCCCCCAAGGCTATAGCCCACCCGTTTTTGTGGCCTTTTTCCGCTGGACGAACTTGGCGCCCCGGCCTTTGGGAGGTTATTTTTGGGCGTGGCTGTGCCCGCGGCCTAATTTTGGCACGCGGAGGCCGCTCCCAAAGTCTCGCCCCATTCCGAGTCAGGCGGACGAACTTGGCCAGCCCCTCCCCCCAAGGCTATAGCCCACCCGTTTTTTGGCCATTTTTCCACTGGACGAACTTGGCGCCCCGGCCTTCGGGCTGTTATTTTTGGACGCGGCTGTGCCCGTGGCCTATTTTTGGCACGCGTAGGCCGCACGCAAAGTCTCGCCCCATTCCGAGTCCGGCGGACGAAGTTGGCCAGCCCTTCCCCCAAGGCTATAGCCCACCCGTTTTTTGGCCATGTTTCCGCTGGACGAACTTGGCGCCCCGGCCTTCGGGCAGTTATTTTTGGGCGCGGCTGTGCCCGCGGCCTATTTTTGGCACGCGGAGTCCGCTCGCAAAGTCTCGCCCCATTCCGAGTCCGGCGGACGAAGTTTGCCAGCCCCTCCCCCCAAGGCTATAGCCCACCCGTTTTCTAGCCATTTTTCCGCTGGACGAACTTGGCGCCCCGGTTTCGTGCAGTTATTTTTTGGCGCGGCTGTGTCCGCAGCCTATTTTTGGCACGCAGAGGCCGTTCGCAAAGTCTCGCCCCATTCCGAGTCCGGCGGACGAAGTTGGCCAGCCCCTCCCCCCAACGCTATAGCCCACCCGTTTTCTGGCCATTTTTCCGCTGGACGAACTTGGCGCCCCGGCCTTCGTGCAGTTATTTTTGGGCGCGGCTGTGCCCGCGGCCTATTTTTGGCACGCGGAGGCCGCTCGCAAAGTCTCGCCCCATTCCGAGTCTGGCGGACGAAGTGGGCCAGCCCGACCCCCCAAGGCTATGGCACACCCGTTTTTATGGCCTTTTTCCTTTGGACGAACTTGGCGCCCCTGCCTTTGGGCGGGTATTTTTGGGCGCGGCTGTGTCCGCGGCCTATTTTTAGCACACGGAGGCGCCTTGTAAAGTCTCGCGCCATTCCGAGTCCGGCGGACGAAGTGGGCCAGCCCCACCCCCCAAGGCTAAAGCCCACCCGTTTTTGTGGCCTTTTTCCACTGGACGAACTTGCCGCCCCGGCCTTCGGGCGGGTATTTTTGGGCGCGGCTGTGCCCGTGGCCTATTTTGGGCACACGGAGGCGCCTTGTAAAGTGTCGCGCCATTCCGAGTCCGGCGAACGAAGTTGGCCAGCCCGACCCCCCAAGGCTATAGCCCACCCGTTTTTGTGGCCTTTTTCCGCTGGACGAACTTGGCGCCCCGGCCTTCGGGTGGGTATTTTTGGGCGCGGCTGTGCCCGCGGCCTATTTTTAGCACACGGAGGCGCCTCGAAAAGTCTCTCGCCATTCCGAGTCCGGCGGACGAAGTTGGCCAGCCCGACCCCCCAAGGCTATAGCCCACCCGTTTTTGTGGCCTTTTTCCGCTGGACGAACTTGGCGCCCCGGCCTTCGCGTGGGTTTTTTTTGGCGCGGTTGTGTCCGCGGCATATTTTTGGTACACGGAGGCTCCTCGCAAAGTCTCGCGCTATTCCGAGTCCGGCGGACGAAGTTGGCCAGCCCCACCCCCCAAGGCTATAGCCCACCCGTTTTTGTGGCCTTTTTCCGCTGGACGAACTTGGCGCCCCGGCCTTCGGGCAGGTATTTTTGGGTGCGGCTGTGCCCGCGGCCTATTTTTGGCACACGGAGGCACCTCGCAACGTCTCGCGCCATTCCGAGTCCGGCGGACGAAGTGGGCCAGCCCCACCCCACAAGGCTATAGCCCACCCGTTTTTGTGGCCTTTTTCCGCTGGACGAACTTGGCGCCCCGGCCTTCGGGCGGGTATTTTTGGGCGCGGCTGTTCCCGCGGCCTATTTTTGGCACACGGAGGCGCCTTGCAAAGTGTCGCCCCATTCCGAGTCCGGCGGACGAAGTGGGCCAGCCCCACCCCCCAAGGCTATAGCCCACCCGTTTTTATGGCCTTTTTCCTTTGGACGAATTGGCGCCCTGGCCTTTGGGCGGGTATTTTTGGGCGCGGCTGTGCCCGCGGCCTATTTTTAGCACACGGAGGCGCCTTGTAAAGTCTCGCCCCATTCCGAGTTCGGCGGAAGAAGTTGGCCAGCCCCTCCCCCCAAGGCTAAAGCCCACCCGTTTTCTGGTCATTTTTCCGCTGGACGAACTTGGCGCCCCGGCGTTCGTGCGGTTATTTTTGGGCGTGGCTGTGTCCGTAGCCTATTTTTGGCACCCAGAGGCCGGTCGCAAAGTCTCACCCCATTCCGAGTCCGGCGGACGAAGTTGGCCAGCCCCTCCCCCCAACGCTATAGCCCACCCGTTTTTTGGCCATTTTTCCGCTGGACGAACTTGGCGCCCCGGCCTTCGGGCGGTTATTTTTGGGCGCGGCTGTGCCCGCGGCATATTTTTGCCATGCGGAGGCCGCTCGCAAAGTCTCGCCCCATTCCGAGTCCGGCGGACGAAGTTGGCCAGCCCCTCCCCCCAAGGCTATAGCCCACCCGTTTTTTGGCCATTTTTCCGCTGGGGGGTTTGGGCGCGCCGACCGTCGGGTGGTTATTTTTTTGGGCGCGGCTGTGCCCGCGGCCTATTTTTGGCACGCGGAGGCCGTTCGCAAAGTCTCGTCCCATTCCGAGTCCGGCGGACGAAGTTGGCCAGCCCCTCCCCCCAAGGCTATAGCCCACCCGTTTTTTGGCCATTTTTCCGCAGGGGGGTATGGGCGTGCCGAGCTTCGGGGGGTTATTTTTGGGCACGGCTGTGCCCGCGGCCTATTTTTGGCACGCGGAGGCCACTCTTAAAGTCTCGCCCCATTCCCAGTCCGGTGGACGAAGTTGGCCCGCCCCTCCCCCCAAGGCTATAGCCCACCCATTTTTTGGCCATTTTTTCGCTGGGGGGTTTGGACGCGCCGACCTTCGGGGGATTATTTTTGGGCGCGGATGTGCCCGCGGCCTATTTTTCGCACGCGGATGCTGCTCCCAAAGTCTCGCCCCATTCCGAGTCCGGCGGATGAAGTTGGCCAGCCCCTCCCCCCAAGGCTATAGCCCAACCGTTTTTTGGCCATTTTTCCGCTGGGGTGTTTGGGCGCGCCGATCTTCGGGGTGTTATTATTGGGCGCGGCTGTGCCCGCGGCCTATTTTTGGCACGCAGAGGCCGCTCGCAAAGTATCGCCCCATTCCGAGTCCGGCGGACGAAGTTGGCCAGCCCCTCCCCCCAAGGCTATAGCCCAACCATTTTTTGGCCATTTTTTCGCTGGGGGGTTTGGGCGCGCGGACCTTCGGGGGGTTATTTTTGGGCGCGCCTGTCCCCGCGGCCTATTTTTGGCTAGCGGAGGCCATTCGTAAAGTCTCGCCCCATTCCCAGTCCAGGGGACGAAGTTGGCCCGCCCCTCCCCCCAAGGCTAAGCCCACCCGTTTTTTGGCCATTTTTCCGCTGTGGGGTTTGGGCGCGCCGATCTTCGGGGGGTTAT